>CATKHM010000629.1:0-15934 GCA_949751825.1 Blepharisma undulans
GATCTTTTGATAAGGATATAAAATCGGTAGTTTGGCTACGCTCATAGTTAATATCTAAGTAAAAATTACCAATGCTGCCTAATAACTCAACTTTGATGCCTTGGTGAACCATTTTTTTGCCTTTCTTAGGGTTAATTATGAGGCGTCCAGAAAGATCGTCACTGCCAGTGTAGATCGGAAGTGTAGTTTCTTTGCCTTGCGCATCTTTGAAAGTTGTAGTTTTGCGTCCCTGAGTATCAAGTTCAAGTGTCACCTCAGCCTTTTTGCCGAACTAAATAAAACCTCACCATTTCTTTATATTCGCTTTGATAGTGGATTATTAAATTTAAAGCATTTAAAGAGTTAATTGAAAATCCAAATGATATATAAGTCCATTATATATAATTTTTCTATAGCTTCAGCGATTTTAGCTTTATATCGTAATTCATAATATTTTAATTAATATTTGTCAGTTTGAGTTTGCGCATTAATTGAAGATAGTTGCTTTGAATTTTTACTGTGATATCTTTTTATCTTCTTGATAAAATTCCAAATAAAATTTTCCAAAATAGTTAGATGTTAATATGTCAAAAACAGCACCTCTCACACTCTCCAAGCTGCTAGGGAACTTTTTCGCTTTGTTCGTTCTGTTCGTCATATCATTCATTTATTACAACGTAGTCCATACATTTCACGATCGATATCAAGGTAATTTAAAATCAGAACCCAAAATCTTTCTATTTTTGATAATTTTCCACTACTTATTATGTATGCTGCTTTGGTGCTTCTTCAGAGCAATGCTTACTGACCCAGGAGTGGTCCCACCACTATGAGGATTTTACATGGGCGATTCAGAGCAAAAAAGAAGGCGCTATTGCTTGATGTGCCATGTATTCAAGCCCGAGAGATCTCATCATTGCTCAGCTTGCAACAGATGTGTATTGAATATGGATCACCACTGCCGTAATCTTTAGTCAGCTTGGATCAATAATTGTGTAGGATTTTACAATCGCAAATTTTTCATTTTGCTGCTGGTTTATGTTTTGATTTCAACGACCCTGATCACAATCGTTCTATTCCCAACAGTTTACGCAGACGTAAAAGAAATCATTGAAAAAAGAGATATTCATGCATACAAGGAAGCAGTTTTATTTTCCGCTTATTCGCTGAATTGTTTGCTTAATGGAGTTATGTTCATGTTTCTCAAGTTTCATATCAAGCTGATTTTTACCAATATCACCACTATTGAGAACATGGACAAGCAAAATCTTCCGAATTTGATCGTTTACAACAAAGGCTACAAGAGAAACTTTGTGCAAGTGTTCGGGAGAAATCCTTGGCTTTGGCCATTTCCGATGACTGGAAGATCAGGGAAACCAGTTGGCGATGGAGTTATATGGAATGACGAAGTAATACAGAATTATGATGAAGAGATTCCTGCAAACGAAAACGAAGCAAGGAGAAGTTCAAGACTCACAGGATCAGGAGTAGCAGCAAGCCGTGAGAGATTAGCGTCGCCAGTCAGGCAAGGGAATAGTTTAGAAGGTACTCGCAAAGAATTTGAAAGCACTTTGGATTCTTCGTCAAGAATTAAGGCTGAGTCACATCATGTAGGATTACTCGGAAGTCCATAGATATTAATTAAGGATTAAGAGTAGCTAGCTCGACATCTTTTGCTTCTTTCTCTTCAGATTTCGATCTTCCAGAACTCACTGAAAAACTCAGCATGAATCCTCTGAAAAACTGGCAAAAAATCGGAGGCAAAAATATAGAAATTGTAACTAAAATCCATTCGCAGATGGCTTCCGCATTTTCATTTATAAACGCATTAGAGCTGGTTGAGTATGCCCAATTCCATTCAATAAGAGTAATCAGCGATGTGAATGCAAAAAGACCTAAAAACAGAGTCAAAATAAAGAACCAGCGCCTCTCTTGGACATTGAAAGTGCTGCGCGACTTCAATATCAAAGAGTAAACCAGAGATCCCCAAGCAAGATTCACGAGAACAAAGCAGACTGATAAAAAGCTATAGATAGGCTCAAAAGGAACTATATGCACACTGTTGACTTCGTCTGTGAGGCTGATAAAAGGTAATGTAATACATGAAATAATTCCTAAATATAATAGAGCAAGTCTTTTTCAATCTGGTAAGGATGATCCAAAATGGTAATACGCTCCTGTGTACATAAGAACGAGAACAAGTGCGAAAAATGTGCAAGATACAATGAATATTCTATCATGTCCTCTGAAGCAGCCAAGATAAGTCAATGTAGGTAAAAAGGTAGAGCAAGAAAAATTGGTCAAGCATGCAAGAAGCAAATTCGCGTAAACTAAAATTGTCATAAGGCCAGAAAACCAAAACATAATTTTGGGGATGTTCATTGAGTATATTGATCTTCCTTCTTTTTGTCTGTAGATGAATACTGGAAGAGAAAATGATTGCCGAAATTCTTTATCGTTGCCTTCCATAATTTTATAAGTTTAAAAGAATTTTTGAGCTTCAAATATACGAATTTGGAGAAAAAGAGCTAATAAAGTTATGTTTAATCAATCTTGTTTATAAGTAATTATAAAGTAAATAAAAATCTTCTCCAAAAAAAGACTGAATAAGGTAAAGGAAAATAGCAAAAAACAAGGTTATATGATTTATTTAAGCATTGATATTTTATTTATTTAACCACAGTTCTGCTTCTCTCTTTTAAAATACAAATTATTTTACAGTTTCAATAAAAGTTTAGAAATATTTAAATATAAATTTTTATTAAATTACTGTTTATTAATTCAAATAAATTCATTTAGCAAGATTCATTTTTCTTGGATAAACATCAAAGTTGATTTTTTATTATTTTTAGCGTGATTCTAGTAAAATATGTTATAATTTCCCAATAAGAACTGTATTAAATGGGTTGTGGAATCTCAAAAAAAGCTTTAAAAGACGTAAGCCCGACAAAAGTTCGTCAAGAAGAAGTAAAATTAGCAAATAACACTCATTCCTCTAATACTCCCGCAAATAAAAAAACCGAACCTTCTGCAGCTGTGCCTCAGAACAAGCCAACTTCATCTGTAACTTCCTCAAAATCAAATCCTTCCAGTCCTCAAGTTAAACCTCAAGAACTTCACCAAAAACCTGTAAAAGAAGAAAAGCCAATAGAACCGGCTAAAAAAGCTGATCCTTCACCATCCCCTCAAAAAAATCAAGAAAATCCAAAACCATCACTCCCAGAAAATAAACCAGAACCGCCAAAAAAAGTTCAAGAAGTGGCCAAACCTGAACCAAAAGAGGCTCATAATGAACCTGAAAAGAAAACAAAAGAGCCTGAACCTGCTGCACAACCAGTTTCAACGCATTCAAAGAACAAAGAAGAGCATAAACTTCCTGCAGAAGGTCAAGCTGGAGGCCATGCAGGAACACTTATTTTCGAAGGAAACAAACTTCTGAAAAAGGCTAAAAAAGGAGAATTTGACTTTTTTGAATGGCTTTACAGCCCATCTCAGCATGATCCCTTAATGATTGAGATGAGAAAATATGCTCCAGAGTATTATGGAGCTGAAGAAAGGAACGGAGAAAGATATATTTCAATGGAAAATTTATTATCAAGCTATGAGTATCCAAGCATCATGGACTGCAAGCTGGGAAGAATCACATGGACTCCTCACCATACAGAAGAAACAAAAAAGAACCAAGAAGCTAAAAACAAAGGCACAACGACAGGATCCTTGGGGTTCAGAATTTCAGGGATAGTAGTAAAGGATGAAGAAGGCAAAAAAGTTGAATCTTGGGCCAAAAATGAAGGCTTTTTTGGAATCAATGAAAATAACATCCATGAACAATTTGCCAAAATAGTGACCAATAAAGGAGTTGTAAATAAAAACGCAATTGAAGCGTTTATTGAAGGCACACATAAAATTTTGGATTGGTTTCAAAGACAGAAAGTTAAACATTTTGTGGCAAGTTCAGTGTTTTATGTATGTGGGAAAAACCAAAAATACCAAGTAAGATATATTGATTTTGCTCATGCTATGGATGCGAATGGTGTGGAAGATACCAATGTAATAGAAGGCTTGCAGAATTGTATTAAAATATGAGAAAGATTGAGAGGGCCACCTGCTCAAGAAGCAACTGATATAGTCGCTGGCCACAAAGATAGGTTTATTTTTAGAGGAGACAAATTATTGAAAGCTACAAGTAAAAGTGAAATTGACTTTTATAAAGAGGTGTTTCATGAAAATTGCCATGATCAAAAATTGATTGAGCTGAGAAAGTTTCTTCCAAAGTTCTATGGAGTTGAAACTATTTCAAATAAAAACTATATTGTCATCGAAAATCTGTTATTCCAGTGCCATAACCCAAGCATTTTGGATTGCAAAATAGGAAAAATTACATGGGCGCCTACACATAGTATTGAAAAGCAACGAGCTAAGCAAAATAAAGCAGTAACTTCGACCTCTGGCACACTTAGCTGGAAAATTTCAGGGATTTTGGTTAGGAATGGAGAAGTAGTTTCAGAAGCATGAAATAAAGACCAAGGATATTCACATGTAAACCAGGATAATGCTTTTGAGCAACTAGCTAAATTATCCAGAAAAAATGATTCATACTGCAAGGACGTTTTAAGTACTCTTCTTTCTGAAACCCAAAGCCTCATAGATTGGTTCAAAACTCAGCATTCAAAATTATTTTTCACAAGCTCTATGCTTTATGTGGTTGGTTCTAACAAAGTTCAAGTGAAACTAATTGATTTTGAGTACGTTCTCAACTCATCAGGGAAGCAAGATAACAGTAATTTATAATTAGATTTCATCAAAGGATTGACAAGCTTAGCTGAAAACTGAAATAAAGTAATGCTTTTCCATGAGCCAAGGTTAAAGGCATGCCGAGGCCCATATGAGGTAAATCTTGAACAATCAAGACCATATTATTACTGTGACTGTGGGAGGTCTAAAAAGCAACCATTTTGTGATGGTTCACATAAAGGCACTCAGTTTTTGCCAGTCGGCTTTATGGCTGCAGAAACGAAAACTTATTATTTATGTGGATGCAAGCATACGAAAAACAAGCCATTTTGTGACGGAACTCACAATACAATAGAATGGTAATTAAGATTAACTATTTTCTAATTTAATCAAATTCTTTCAGTAGTTTCTCAAGAAATTTAGATATAATTATTTCTACTATTCTTGCATTTCTTCAAATCAGAAGCAATGAAGAAAGCAGTTTAGTAATTTCCTTCAGTTCATCCAAAGTGATCTTAGCAAGAGTCATATCAATGTCTCTTTAGAACTCAACCACTTCAAATTCAGTCACAAGTATCTTTATCACTTTCTTGCCTGCTGATTGCTAATGGAACGCATATTTTTAAATATGATTTATAGAAAGACCAAATCATAATAAAAGAAAAAATTCCACACTTGCAAGTTATCGCTATAAATAATTTTAGAGATTGAATGCTTTATTATAATTGTATAATAATTCTGATACAGGATGATGGCGTTTAAAGAGGAACTTCCCCAATTTGAAGCTCGAAGACTTGAAGCAAACCATTTGCTAGAAATCCATCCAACTAAGCTGCCAGTAATAGTTGAGCCAATACTGTCCAAAAAAAATTCCTACGGGTCTATTCAAAACAGATTCCTTGTTCCTCAAAGCTATACATTTCATGAGTTCATCTTCCATCTCAGAAGAAGGTTGCAACTCGACAGAACTGATGCACTTTACGTTTTAATATCAAAAAAGCACCTCCCTGCATTGGATAGAAACATGATGAGTATCTACGAAGAATTTCAAGACCCAGACGGATTTTTATACGTTAACTATTCCTCTGAAGCCATTTTGGGTTAAGTTTACGAACTTAGCTTTAATATAATGTGTTATTTTTCGATTGCAGAAATTATATTAAATTTGTAATTATCTGTGAAGATTGTCCATCACGTCAGTCCTGACTCCAGTTTGAGCTGGCACATGCTGCTTCACTTCATTCAATCTAAAAATGTTTTCAATGACTGAAATTTCCGTTGATGTCGTATCCAGCCCACAAAACGCACTCCAGTCATTTGCACACAGCCCTGCAGCCAAAACATCGCTTCCTCTATTAACTGTTCCTGCGCACAGCGGGACTTGAAGCAGCGAACTAAGCTCGTCAAGTTCTTCCACTGCAATCATAGGATGGATCAGCCCTCCAAGATTGGTCAAAACGCAATAGCTTCCTACCAAGACATTTCCTGCCACCATGGTCCTAAACACTTCAACTCCAAGAGTGTCAGCTACGATATCTTCTGTTTCCTTGTCCAAATCTGGATGAATTATAGCGACATAGTCATTGCAAGCAATACAATTTCCCAAGGCTGACAGGCGTTCGTCAATTCTCTCGACCTTGACCTTGTCTGGCAGCGAGTTTCTGATCGTCTGCAGCTCTAAATCAGTTGTGATGCTAGGGACTAATAATCCATTTGCATTGCCACAGGTGACTCTTCCTACAATGCGAGTGCCAGCAATTGAGGAATGGATGACTGGGATGTGGCCTCCAAGTTCGCTTTCAAAGACACTGTAAAAGTTTTCATTGCCTCCAATTGGCACAATGCAGTAGGCGTTTGTGAGCTTGCAAAAAACCCCGATTTCGTTGGAATTTTCGAACTGAGTTCTGGTTGCCATTGTGTTAAAATTATAAGCAGGTAGGCAATAGAAGAGTTAAAATTACTTCTTGATGTGCTTAGTTCTTGCAGCTGGAGTCGTCCCTTCTCTGAATCCGTTCTTGGCTCTTCTTGGGATGGATTTGAGATATCTCATCCTGCCAGTTCCTTCACCTCTTCTCCTGTGAGTCTTGAGGGCCCAGTTGTAGTGTCTCATCTTAGCGCTTGGATAGCCACAGGATGCACATTCAAGTGTTTGCTTGTGAAGTGCTCTTTTTCCACAGCGTCTACAAACTGTGTGAGTGTGGCTGTTTCTCTTTCCTGCGCTTGGAGTTCCTTTAGTCTAAATAGCGATTACCATTCTCTAAAAAGAAATTAATGCCATTAATCACATAAAACTAATTTTTAAGCAATGTCATTTTATGCTCTAGCTATCTCTGGCTTACTTAGCTTAAACTTACAGATCTCAATTAGTCATACTCAGCATTTGGTGCACTTTTCACAAAAAATTAAATTACTAAAGAACTATCGCCTATTCATTTTTGAAGAGTCCTAGATCTCCTTCATTCATAAAGTCGCCACAGGTGGTTTTTATTCTATAAAAGAGGAATTGCTCATACTTATTATTATATCCAAAAGTTGAAGACTATTCTAATAAAGCAACGATTTAAATCTGAATTAAAGATATGATTTAATTGCTTTTGGAAGAGGTTTGAAATAGTTCTTGTATATATTGAGTTAGTTCAAGTATCATGATGCCTCTCTATATAGCTAAATGCTCAATATAATGGGATTATATTGAAAACTATTTATTGCAACTAGAAAAACAAGTTATGTCTAATTTTATATAAATAAACTATTATTTTGCTATTTCTCGATAATCTTTGAAACTCAATGGTTTTTGAGTTCCGGTTGTAAGTTTGATATGCAATCTGTATCATTTATCAAATAAATCATTTCTAAATGTGTTAAGCTGTTCTAAAAATTGTGATGCTATATCCTTTTTAGCCCATCCATCCCTCCAAGCATATGCATCATATTCCTCCAGCTGTGCTAAAATATTATTAAATTCTTGTGAGAAATCCATCAAGTCAAATGATGAGGTTGCAGAGCCAGAATTGATTGCCTGCAATAATTCTTTTGCTTTTTTACCATTTTCACTGGTTAATCTGAATTTATCTTTGTTGTCATTGATCGAGTCAATAATGTTTCTAACTTGTTTGTAATGAGAATCAGTTTTGTCTAATGAAAAGCATGTGATTGTCACAACATGCCCCATTACTTCAATTGCTCTGTTCTGCTCTCCCAATTCTAGATCGCTAATTATTTGAGATACTAATCGTAAGATCATCACTTTTTGAGCATCCCTGATTGTTTCTTGATAAAAAGTTCTTTCGTTTGAAGGAAACTGTGCCTCATACACAAATGATTTCATAGCATCAATGAATTTACCATCATTCAAATATTGCAGCGCAAAGAATGAAATATAGGCTTGCTTTATCACATTTTTATACTGATTTTTAAATTTTTCAAGATTCTTCAGGTAATTAGAACTTAAGTCAATGAAACTTGGAGCATCTTTGGATGACTTAATAAAAAACTGGCTCAATTTTACATAAATTGGGTCATTTTTATCATAATCTTTGAGAGATCCTTTGGATGGATAGATTTCTTGGAGACAAGTGTCAAGAATATATCACTTGCACAAAGGAATCTCGCCTTTGATCCTGAGATATACTGAAAAATTAATCAATTCATGACGTATGCTTCCAGAAGATTTGTCTTTCAAAGAATCATAGCTCATGTATTGGCTCTCACAAGCAGTATATCTGGTGGTATATAAATTGGATATGTCTTTCAGAGCTAACGTTGCCCTGAATTCAGCTAGCTGTTCGTTTTCTAAAAGATTATGCACTTTGACTTCCTCGATTAATTCATTTGAGAGATAAGAAGAGTAATCATCATCTGCAGGAACTTCAGAAAGAACCGTGTAAGAGCAGTATAAAGAGTCCTTGGGCTCAGGCTTCAACTTTGAGTCAATATATACTAAAGAATAAGCTGAGCCGCAGCCATTTCCTCCATAGCTGATTTCCAGCACTTCTTCTTCTGATATAGTTGTAACATTGATATCATTGTATTTTCTTCATAAGTCTTTTTCAGAGTCATAGATAAAGGTAAAATAGTGTCCTCCTTCAGCGCTTCCTTCATGTACAAGTATTGAGTGAAGATAGTATGGGATTTTCATTAATTCTGGAACATTGTATTTTTCCTCAAGTTCTTTCTTCAGCCCTTCAAGTTCATACTTTTTGTGCTCCATTGACTCTTGGCATTGCTTCCCAAAATACTCCAACCAACTAGGAAGCACTTCTAAGATTTTTTGGTCATTTTCATTTTTGGTTAAGATTCCTTCTTTTTGGCTTCCGTCTTCTTGTAATTCCTCTCTTACAAAGGTGCTTGCTAGCTGCAGTATATTTGGCAAGCTCAAGCCTGAATTTTTGTATTTTGTAATATAGTCAATAGTTTCTTCCAAACTTTTTATTTGCTTCCTGAGTCTTTTTACAACTGTGTGCTGCTTTTTTGCCGCTTTCTTATTTTTGCTTAAAAATCGATCAACATACAATATTTTTGGAAAGTCAAAGCGTTTGTTAATTTTCATGAGTTCTTTCTTTTCTTTGTCATAAGCTGCTCTTTGAATTTGAAATAGCAAAATTGATGGTAGTTTATCGACCCATACTCGTTGAGTTGCGGTAGTCTCAACTCCTGTTGAAGTTATAAAGTTTTCGATCCTTGCACTCTTTGAAAATTCCCATGCTGTAAGCAAATCTCCGTATTCGATATCCAAATTGATTTGCCCAAAAATCACAGTATTTTTCTGAGTGTTTCTTTTCCCATTTTCTTCGTTAAAAAGAATTGACTCAGTCTGTCTTCCATAAAACATATCAGACAGAGATCCATCGATACTTACCATTATACCAGAGTTCGTTCTGAATGTCTCAATTTCTTCAACCTCGTTGCTCCTTCTCATGGCTTCAGAAATTCTTGATACCAAAATCATATTGAATTCTCCAACATCTCTCTGTCCGCCGATTTCAATTTTATTGCCAAAATCATCTGTAATAGAGCTTAGCACAGGAGTCGGATCAATATACTTCCGATTGCTTCCTATCATCAGTGCAAACAATCTCTGAAGCTGAGAAAGAAGTTTATAGCTGTTGCTTTTAGCTTCATTTTCTTCTTTAGACTCTTCGGGCACCCTAAAATTCATTATTTCTTTGACAAACGCAGGGATCATGAAATAAGTTTGAATGAGAGAATTAAAGTAGCAAGTGTTTCCAATGTTTTTCAATCCCACTGGAGTGCCGTCAACCCTTCTTCGCTCTTCTGGATTCAAAGGTTCAAATGCGTTTAGGTCGTATTGAGCCGGCCTCTGTAATTGCAAATTGTTATCGTGGCTTGAAGAATTTGTAGTGCTTTGGTCATAATTATTATGATTTTGACTGTCTTTTGAGAGAAGTCAGTTTAATGCAGCATCAGAGCCAGTTCCATGAATTCTGATTGCTTGCTCGACATCAGGATAAGCAAATCCCATCATCATTAACTCTTCAACTTTTGAACTATTATAGCTATCCATGTTATTATTATAGAATGTTTATTTATCTTCTTTTAAAAAACAGAGAAATTAAATACTTGTCTTTTATGCCAGAATTCATATATTTATCTTTTGATCCATAAGGCTCATTTTAGCACAAAAAAATTATAAATCTCCAAAATTTACATTTATGCAGGGTTTTAAAAGACATTTAAATTTATAAGTCAGACGATTTTAGAAATTAAATCAATTATTAAAATTGTCTCTTAAATTGTTCATTTTCATTAGATTTTAACTTTTCTTACATTATATTTAAAGGTTATGAGTTTTGTATGCAATGAAAATTATTTAAAAATTAACTTATTTTAGAATTTATCTTGAGCCATATTTACTTTTTGTGCTGTACTCAGAAATGATCAGGAAGTTTTAATTGACCTAGGTAAAACGAATCTTAAAGCAAAAAGAGTTGACCAATCCATTGTTTTATTTATATTCATTAAAATAATACTGATGCTCAAGCATTTTTCAATAATTCCAAAGAGAAATTTTGCAATATTAATGGATAAATTCGTTGTAAGAAAGCGCTCAAAAGCTAGCACTGAATCAAAGCAATCAGAGGAAGCCCCAGTAGAAGAAGAAAAGAAATCTCCTAAAAAAATTCCACCTTCAATTCAACCAAATACGGAAGAAGTTAAAGAAGGCTTCCCATCTTATGACGAGTTCGAGGCCCAAATGCATCCATCTTGGATAAGTGTTTTGAGACCTTGGCTTGACACAGGCAAACTGCGAAAACTTCATACATGGCTTACAACTGAATATGCCACAACTGCTTGCCGTCCACCTGCTCATGAGATTTTTACCGCATTTCGACTGACCCCATTCAACAGCATAAAAGTTGTGGTGGTTGGCCAAGACCCTTACCCAGCTCCAAATGATGCCATGGGTCTTAGTTTTTCAGTCCATCGTGGTATAAAGGTTCCTGGCAGTTTAAGAAACATCTATAAGTGTTTGCAAACGGACTCTGCATTGAATTTTAAACCTCCAAAACATGGAGACTTGACTAGATGGGCTGAGCAAGGAGTTTTCATGCTAAACGCAGTGCTGACAGTAAGACAAGGAAATCCTAATTCACATGCTAAGAAGGGATGGGAAGAATTCACTGATGAAGTGATCAAGGCAATCAATAAAGAAAGATCAGGAGTGGTCTTTATGCTTTGGGGTGCTTTTGCACAAGCCAAGGCTGAAGGCGTAAATCGAAGCAAACACTTTATATTGGAAGCTTGCCACCCTTCACCACTATCAGCTTCTAAAGGTGGTTTCTTTACTTGCAGACATTTTTCAAGGGCAAACGAGTATTTGAGATCAAATGGAGTTAGCGAAATCGACTGGAATCTGGATTAAAATTGATAATTAATTTTAATTATTTTAATTGTGACATTTTAATATAAAAATAGCCAATGGAACAGGAATTCAGAAAGGCTCTTAACTACATCAAAGATACAAGCAACCCTCCTCTTGATACTAATAATGAGCAGAAGCTAGATTTCTATGCTTTATTCAAACAAGCAACAGAAGGAGCTCCTAAAGGCTCAGCACCTTCAAGAATAAAGGTTGTTGAAAGAGCGAAATTCTTGGCATGGAAAGCAAGAGAAAAACTGACAAAGGAAGAAGCAATGAGAGAGTACGTTGCATTATTGACTAAACTCGCACCTAAATGGAGAGAAAGAGCTAAGCTTTAAAATTATTCTTATCTTTAAAAAGCATAAATAATAATTGTCTGAAAGATTTAGAAATTTCATTTATGATATGCACATTACTTGACTGCTTAGAAGCTTGGTTTCAACTCTTGCTTGAAATAAACCGAAGATTAAGCAATTGTCATAATTCAAACATAATATCAATATGTAAACAAATATAAATATCTTTGTAAATAATTTTATGCAGGTAGCAATCAAACGCATCATAACTTCTATTGATGAATTAAAAAGAACTAAATATCAATTAAAACTGATATATCACTTTGTATCAGCTGCAAAGCTGATTTGATTTAAAATTGCAATTCTAAAATGAAAGCAGAATAATCAATTACATCAACATATTTATATTAAAATGGAAGATCTCCTCAGCAACCTTTCAATTTATAATAAAGTGGGATATGTTTATAATCCCATACTACTTCAGCACCGAGACAATCGTAACTTCTAAAAAGCATATGATGAGCATGTCGAGAAACCTGACCGCATTGAAGCTGTGCATTCCAATTTAGATGCTGAAGGGGTTTTGCCAAAATTAATAAGCGTTCCAACAACAGAAGCCCCACAAGAAGAAATCAACAAAGTGCATTCAAGCGTTCACAGTGACAAAATGCAAAGAATCATCTTGCCGCCAGGCAAGGAAAACAAAAAAGCCAAGTTTACTCTTGATCCTGACTGTTTTAATAACTTTTACACATATGAATGCGCTCATTTAGCCTGCGGAGGCATGCTTAACGCAGTCAAAGAAGTTGTCAGTGGAAACATAGGCTCAGCCTTTGCCAACATCAGACCTCCAGGACACCATGCAAAAATTGATGATGTGGGCGGATTTTGCTTTATCAACAACGTAGCTGTTGCAGCTAAACACGCCATTTCAAGTTTGGGACTCAGAAAAGTGTTTATTTTGGACTGGGATGTGCATCATGGAAATGGAACACAAGATATTTTCAAAGCAGATCCCAATGTGCTTGCAGTCAGCCTTCATCGTTTTGATAATGGAGAATTTTGGCCAGTATATTTTATTTAGAATGAAGCAACTTCTGCAGAAACATTTATCGGGGTTGAGGAAGGAAGAGGATTTAACATTAATGTTGCGTGAAATACAGAAAATGGTGCAAAGAAATCACAGTTTGGGGATAATGAATATAAATATGCGTTTGATAATTTAATATTCCCGGTTGCAAAAGAGTTTGATCCGGACTTGATTTTAATTGCTTGTGGGTTTGATGCAATGAGGAATGATCCCTTGGGGAAAATGGCTTTGTCACCTGAAATTTATGGCTATATGACAAATAAGGTCATGGAACTTGCAGGAGGCAAAGTAGTTGCTGCATTGGAAGGGGGATATAACTTAAAAAATCTCAGAGCTGGCAGCAAAGCTGTTGTATCTGCTTTACTTGGAGAAGAAGTAAAATCAGAGGGGTATGGTGAATGCTGTGACTTGGCCAAGCAGTGTGTAGAGGCATCTATGAAATCTGTAAACGAGTATTGGACATTAAATTAGTTTCCTACGATTTCTTTAATTATAAAGCATTTGAAAGTAAATAGAGGGCACTGCCTATAAGCAAGTAATAATTCAAAAAATATTATAAGACAAAAAAGTAGAGAATGAAGACAGGAATGCCATCTGCTGGTATTTAAGCAAAAACAGCTAAAATACATTTTTCTTAACGTAAAAGACATAAGATCCTTCTGCTTAGAATATAAAATGGATTTAAGATCAATTTTAAATAAGCATCAAGGACATGCACAGTCATCCCCATGAAACTCCCACATCTCCCTCTCAACTGGAAACTCATCTGCAGTAGCAAGGTTAATTGATTCACTTTCAATGAGAGCTCTTCTTTTAATAAGAACTTTACATTTAGAATTGATAATTGATACTCCCACTATGCCTCTTAACGAAAACCTTCTACTCAATCATATAGACGCCGCAATTGAATTTGTAACAGGAAGATCTTATTCTGCTTTAAAATACGACAGAAACATGGAATTAGGATTCAGCAAACAGAAGAAAATGAAAGGATTATTTGAGTAAACAATATTCAGGGTCCTCAAATGAAAAATTGACGAAGATATTTCAAGCGAAGAATTCTCTTGCCTTTACTCACAATGGCTGGAAACCTATAATATCCCAGATTTATTAAGTGCTCAAAGTTCTCAAGAAATAAACGAGGTGTTTACATTCTTTTTAATTTTGGAGGAAGGGCAGGGATTTCAAGTAAAATTGATTGAGAAGGTAAAAACTATTAAGGTCGAAATGATGATTTTTCTGGTTTCCAATGAGTTCAACAAAGCATTGCTTTCAAGATTGTCGATAAACTCTGAATGAATACAGTTGTCTGAGTCACTATTTAAAATACTAGATGAGGAGGAAAATGGCCATATTGATGCAGAATCAATTCAATTTCTTGTTTTGGCCTTGTTGCTTCCTGAATCGAAAATTGATCCAACTTTGGCAAGAAAACAAGTTTATCAAATGCTTCAAGATATGAGCCACTGCAACGGTCTTATAACGCTTCGTTGTTGAAAATCTTATTTGCTCAGTAAAAACATGAATTCCCCTGATGATCTTCGACTGCTACAGAGTAGGCTTCACTCTATAGTTGAAATTTGGAGAGAAGTGAGAAATAAGATATTTACGAAAGAAATTCCAGCCTTATCTAAATGTACATATTTGGCAACTAGCAAACAAGAGCTCCCTTCAATTTGGAATCAAGCCATAATGCTATCGCTATCAAGCTCCTTGAGAAGTATTTTCTAATTAGACTGGGAACGACTCTATAAGTTTCTGCGATTTTCAGGTTGACTTTTAGGCAGTACCCCAACTTTATCAACAAAAGGGCAATGCTTCATCCAAGGCACTTATATTCAGGATTCTTCAGAATTTTCATTATATCTTATGTCAAACTATTTGGAACTTGAAGGCCAATTTCATACAAGTGTAGCAATAAATTGCTTAACCCAAGAATCTCTTACGCAGGTAGCTGGAGACCCAAGGTTTCAAGCAATTCTTAAAGCAATACAAACTTATGATAGATTGATTGGAGCAATACTTTCAGAAATTATTTCAGCGTACAAAGCTACTATTAGCAATAGTGAACCTGCAGGCCCTCCAACAATACCAATAAGTATAGGAAATATTGGAAAGTGCTTGGAGCCCAAGCCAAAAATATCTGAGACTTCAGAAAATACGCCAGCAACATCAAGAAAAAATTCTGAAGTTGCCCCTCCAGTAAGGCTAAAGACTGTCAGAACTAGCCCTACTTTGATTCCAAGTAGAAAGATTCTGATGAAAAATAGTGAGAAAGGTGAAAGATCAGCAGTTACTCCAAATCGACTTGAAAGAAATAAAACAGAAATTTCAGTTCAGCGCGCATCAATTACACCAAATAGGCTTGAAAGAAATAGAACAGAGATTAATGTTCAACGATCGCATGCATCAATCACTCCGACGAGGCAAGTAAAAGCTTCACCAATGACAGCTAGGACTAAGAGATCAGCAACTGTTACAGAAAGCCCTGATTTTATTAAGAAGCAACCAACAACTCCTCAGCTTGAAACTCCCAGCTCAATTGATTCGAAAGTCATTCAAGGATCTTTAACAGAAAGAAATACTATTACTCCAACCAAAATATCAAAGCAATCAATTTCGGGGACTCCAGCTACGTCAAAGTCTGCAAAAAATTCGAGCATTAATATTCGCAGTATCACTCCTACAAAGTCTTCAATCAGTTTAAGCATTTATCCATCCTCTAAAACTCCGATAAAAAAAGTTGAAAATTATGATGAGGTGATGAAAAGATTGACAAAAAAGTAATATTGTAATTTTATTGTCTAAACATATTCATAAAATATATTAATCTTTCTTAGAAGCTATTGCACTTTCTATTATACTAAAATTCATAATGGTTATTTAATTTAAAAATCAAATTTATCTCTGTAAGTCTCGTTATCTTCAAAATTAATCGCAGATTTCCTAAAA
>CATKHM010000630.1:0-15929 GCA_949751825.1 Blepharisma undulans
GATAGAGATAAGGACAAAGCTTAGAAATAATCACGCATTAAAATTAGAAATAACGGCGATTTTTAGAATTCATTTTGTCAGGCATTTTTTTGATTTAAAATTTAGATTTAAGTTGAAAAGAAGGTTGTTCAGTAAATATTTTTAAATAAGAACAGAAAATTTAGATAAGAAAAATTTGAAAATTTAAGGGGAGGAGACGTTGGCTTGGGATTTGGATCAGAGGAAGTGATGACGAAGGTCGAAAAATGGTCAATAAGCGGTTAAGGAAAGATCACAGTTAGGAAAGGATTTATTGTAAATTTGGCAAGCTGAATTATATATTATGTGGCTTGCCTGATAGAATTTGTGCTTTTTTGGGAGGAATTTTATTTTATTTTATATCATGCAGGTAAGATTGCTGTTGATAAGGGTTTTGGCTGGAAATCCAGAATTTAGGATTAGATCTGTACAGAAATATTCAAGGAATTGGAGTAAAGCTGAAGCAGTATGCTAATTGAGAATTTTGATATTATTGGCATATTATAGATAGTCGTTATTTTAGCCTATTTTAAAGACTTGAATCAGAATTTCCAATATATTAAGCATTATAAGATATTTTAAAGTAATCTTAATTTGATAAGCTTAATCAAAAATAGCTGTTAAATATAGAGCTGAATTGGAAACAGTTAATAATAGTCTTTTAAGATTTTATTTTATTACTCAAAATTTAGAGATAATGTTAATCTAAATGTACATACTTATGATTTTTGATAATACTCCATATAGATTATCATATGTCTGAAAAACAATCTACTATAAGAAATACATAATGAATCCAAACATAAACACAATTATAAGAAAAACATAGTTTACCCAAATGTCAATAATCCTCTATAAATATATCAAAATAAAGGAAGAAATTTCCTTGAGCTTTATACTAAAGATATTTATAAACTTGTAAATTTTAATATGGAACAAAACTCCTATTGCAGACTCAAATTGCTTAATTTTCAGCTAAATCTTTCTGAACAAGCTCCAAATAATGAAATAAATGGCACTCAAAGCAAAACCAATCAGACTGGTAGTAAAATTTTATTGATGCCTCAACAGCTAAGAAATAGAGCCTCTACTCTTTTGAACAATTCCAATAGTCCAGAAATAGAAGAAGACTTCAGGAAAATATGCAAATTATATAAAAAAAATTCTATAAATGATTCAGAACTAAATGAAGCTTGTGAAGAATATATTAAAGCTTATCATCATTTCACATCCCTTTATATTTTCAAACCCATTGATAAATCCACAGCTTTGGCAGTCTATGACACAGAAAATGAAACAGAAGAAGTAAAATTTAATAATTCACTTCAGATAACAAACGGAGGTGCATGCATTGCTCAGCTCCCATATGGAGAATTATTCTGTTTTGGTGCATTTTATCCACCTTCTGATATTACATTAATTATTGATATTAATAATGAAATTCGATTACTCCCATATGGAATATCCTGCGGATTTTCATCAGCTATATATTTTAATCGAAATGTTTATTGTTTCGGAGGATTTAATATCAATTTGAAACAATTGGATTTGTCTAGAAAGTTTAATTTGGATGAAAATCGATGAATAAATTTAACTAAAATGCCACAAACTGATCATATGTGTCACAGCGTGATATTTAATGGAAACATTGTGATTTCTGGGCATCGAAATACAAATCTTTTGATATATTCGATTGATATTGATTCTTTTTCAATAATTCCTATGCAATTGACAATGAAAAAAAGAAAAATATTAGTAAAATGTATTGAGCGGCTGTATTTAATTCAGTGTAGCGATTGGTTTATTTATGAAAGTGAAATTGGAGATGAATATGCTTGAGAACTAATTGGGAGCCCAAAATTCATTCTTAATCCTTATCAGGTTTATTGTTGTTACAATAAAGGAGGGATTTATAATATGAACAGCCAAAAAGATGAAACTCACTACTACAAATTTAATTTGGACACAAAAATCATGGTCGAAATCTAAGTTGGTGAATTATCAATATATTTAAGATGATGCAAAGAGTTTATGACTTTTTGTTCTTTTTTAATATTATCTTTTAATTTTGTTTGAAATTAAACTGATAGAAGTTCTTAAGTTAAATTTTGTTATAAAAATTATTTTTAAAAATTCCTTTTTATAGCATGAAGATCTAATTTGCCACAACCCTAACAAAATGCAACTAGCAATCCCCTTTTAATGTGATTTTATAACAATCTTTGATACTCTCTATAAATTACCTTACCATCTTATCTAAGACTGAATTATGAATCAAACTAAATTTATTAAAAATGCTTTTTAGATGTATTCTATTATGTCTTGGAAATTGAAATTGAGGATTTTTCTCCATTATAGCTTTTATTCTAATGGCTTGGTCTTGTTCTTATATAAGATTACCTTACCGTCTCAGATCTGCACATGATTTGGAAATTCAGGAATCGCTATGTCTTTATCGATAATTAACTTATTAAGATTTGGAAGTTCTGTTAGAAACCTTATATCATCTTCAATGGTTGAAATATATACTGGACTAATAGAGCTTAGATCGAGAGTAACTAGAGACTTAAGCTCTTGAAGGCAGCGCAAATCGCGAATGCCTTTATTTCCAGATAAATTCAGATACTCTAGGTTTGGCAATCCGATAAGGGGTTCAATGAACTCAATATAGTCATTAAGGGACAGATCAAGTTCTCTTAAATTTGTAAGCGAAGAGAGAAAATCAAGAGACGGAAACTCCAATCCTTCATCCTCATAATCATTAAATACCCCACGCAAGCTAAGCTTTCTTAATGAAGAAAGGCGGCAAAGCTTGGCTAATTTTTGTGTTCCTCCCGCAATATCAAGTTCTTCAAGGTTCGGTAATTGAGAAAGATATTTTACAGATTTGCCGATACAAGGTAAGGAAATCTTTAAATATTTAAGATTTTTGAGAGGTATTAGATATTCTGCGGTAGTTAGCCCTGAACAATATAAATCTAAGCTTTCGAGCTTTGTTAAATACTTTAGAGGTTGACAATTGTCGCCGATATCAGACGATGATAAATCCAACTCTCTTAAGTTTGGAAAAAATCTTAAAAACTCTAATTTATGTAAATCTACATCGCTAGACAAATCAAATTTAGTAATCTCAGGATTTCTTGAAGAATCCATTAATGTTTCTATTTTATTTATTTAGAATTTAAAATTTTGAACCCTTATATTTGAAGATGAAAATGTTCATTAAAAGTTGAGTAATAGCAATAATAAGCTTATAATATCACATTTTATCTATTTTTAATGTCAATTTTTCGAGTCAGAGACCACTTTGCAGAAAAGCTCAAATTGCTTAATTTTCAACTAAATCTTTCTGATTAAGCCTCAAATAATGAGATAAATGGCTCTCAAAGCCAGATCACCCAGGCTAGTAATAATATTTTGATGAGCCCTCAGCAACTGAGAAATAGAGCTTCTACTCTTTTGAATAAATCCAATACTCCAGAAATAGAAGAAGATTTCAGAAATATCAGTAGATTATATCACGAAAATCCTAATTCCGATTCAGAATTAAATGAAGCGTATAAAGAATACATCAATGCTTACCATCAAATCACATCCCTTTATATTTTAACACTCATCTATATGAAAACATCTTTGATTGTTTATGACACTGAAAATGAAACAAAAGAAGTTAAAGTGATAAATACTCTTCCTAAAATAAAACGAGGCGCATGTATTGCTCAGCTTCCAGGTGGAGAACTATTCTGTTTTGGTGATTTTTACCCAGCTTCTGGGATTACGTTTATAATTGATATTAATAATGAAATCCGATTGCTGCCATTTGGAGCACCCTGCGGATTTTCATCAGTTATTTATTTTAATCGAAACGTTTATTGTTTTGGAGGATTTGATATAAATTTCAAAGAATTAGCTTTATCTAGAAGGTTTAATTTGGATCAAAATCGATGAATTAACTTAACTCCAATGCCTCAAAAAGAGCACATGTGCCATAGTATAATATTTAATGGAAACATTGTAATTTCTGGGCCAGATATAAATCTTTTTATATATTCGCCTGATATTGACTCTTTTTCAATAATTCTACTACAGTTAAAAGTAAAGGCAAGAAAAATTTTGATAAATAGCATAGAGCGGCTGTATATAATTCAATGCAGTTATAGATGGATTTATGAAAGCGGAATCAGAGATGAATATGCTTGAGAACTAATTGGGAATCAAGGAATCAGCCTTAAACCTAATCAAGTTTACTGTTGCTACAATAAAGGAGGGATTTATATAGGTTGTCATGGATATAATATGTGAAGCAAAAGAGATGAAACTCATTACTACAAATTTAATTTGGACACAAAAAGCATGTCTAAAATCTAGGTGTATAAATTATTAATATATTTCATGATGCGAGAAACTTTTAGTTCTTATACCAATAATATATCTTTTAAAAATTTTTAATTTAATTTGGTATAAACAATTTAAAAAAATTCTTTGGTGAATTTCAAAAAAAGATTATAATTCTTAATTAATTGTGTATTACTTCAAAAGAGTCATTAGGGTTTGGAATTGTTATAAATATAATAATAGCAGCTGAAGATGAAATTCTTTATTAAAAGTTTAATTTTAGACCAAAAATTGGTTAAAATTAAATGTACAGGTGTTAATTTATATTTATGAGTTACAAGTAAAAGTAATATTTGATGCTTCTCAATTTAATAGCAGATTAAAATGGCCTTTTTGTGAATAAAATAATACCAAAGCTATTTTTATTTATTTTTCAATGTTTATTTTTATTATAATACTTGTAAAATCAGCGGGGCTTGATTTGGAACTTGACATTTTTTTGCTTTTGTGCCTGTCTTTGATTTCTGGTTCAGGTTCCTCGATTTTTATGTTTATCTCTTTTAGGTCTCCTTTATAATCAGCATTTTCTATATTTCCATATTCATGGTCACTGTTTGATGAGCCGTATCCTTTTTTTCTTTTGCAGAGATTTATTTCAACATCTGGGCTTGCGACTACTTCTTTGGGTTTTTTCTTTTTTCCTCCCCTGATATTAATTGATCTCGCTTTTCTTTCAAGTACATTTATCTCGATATCTGCTCCACCTCCAATTTTTGCCTTATGATGATGGTTCTTCTGATGTTTTTTTCTTGATTCAATGCTATTATCTATACTTGAGCTTGATTCTGAGCTTGCAAAGCTTGAGGAAAGTAATGGCTTTGCCTTTAATTCGATAACTGCTCTTTCATCTGGAGTTGCTGGTTTCTTATTTATTTGATTTGAATCTCTAGCTTCAGTTTTATCTACAACTTCCATTATTGGGTAAGTTCTTGGGGTGTTTTGGTCTCTCTTTTTTTGGCCAATGTTGAAAATTGTCCATGAATTTTCACCTGGTTTTCTGAAGGCGAATTTTGGAAAAGAAACAAAAATTGAAGAACTTTTGGTAGTTACTGCAGGATAATTTTCTAGAAATTCAAAATTTAAGGCATCTAGTATTTTTGCTTCTGGTGCAGAATCGACCATGCTGACTAAGTAGCATTGAGTATTTGGTTTGCTTGTCTTTGGATCGAAGCCTCCGGCAATGGTAACTTCATCTCCTTTGACTGCACAGATTGGCTTAACAGCTTTGATAGAAAGTGCAAAAGGTTCTTTTTTAAAGATAAGAGAAGTCAAGTCTAAGCTGTGAACATTTTTATTTGCTCTATTTTTTCTATTCTCATCAAATCTGTGGCCGCCCACGAAGTAAATTTTATCGTTATAAAGGAAGGTTCCTGGCAATAATAGGCTATTGAGAGGGAATTCCTTATCTATATATGCAATTTCTTTTTTTTCTTTGTCTTTTGTCTGAAAAAAGACAGCAATTTCATTTTTTGAGATACCTTCTTCTATATTTTTGAATTTTTCTCAAGAATTGTCTTCTATGTTGAATCTCATCAATGGTGCTGGTTCTTCTGCAGAAGATGCGACTTCATCCTTAGTCTCTGCCAATCCTCCTACATAGTAAACCCAACCCTTGTGTTCATACAAACTACCATCTTTGGCTGGTATAGGCAGATTACAGAGGTTGGTCAGCTTCATTGTTTCAGTATCAGCAAGAACAACTTTATTGGTAAGACATGAAGAGGAATCGCTGCCTCCTGCAAGCATAATCCTGTTCTTTGAGAGATATCCAACAGCTGAATCAGAACGAAGCTTGATGTTTGTGGAAAACTGGATTTTTGAGATTTTCCCATCAGTGTGGAGGTGAAGAATTTTCTTTTTATGTCTATTTAGGTAATAAAATTCTGGCATTTTTGCTCTTACTTGTGGTCTAATTATATTTTGCATGGCAATATCTTGTTTTGATGTGCATGTTCCCATATGAATTATATAAAGTAATTATGGCCACAAAATCTTTCTTTATACGTTAAATGGGGCTTATATGCAAAAGATAAATTAAATTTTACATTAAAATGTCCAAAATTCTGATCGTTCGCCCTAATGAAAAATACAAGAGGTAAAATCACTAAAATATTTTAAAATTAATTTTTCACAAAAATTTCACTCATAATAATCTAAATCCTACTTGTTTTGCAACAACGCTCCAAGAGCTCCCATATACGCTCCATACTCCGAAAAAATCAATTTCCTGCTCCCTCTTGACCAAAAATTCACACTTTCCTGGGCCTTATGCATAAACAAAGGCGCACTTACCGCATTTCCAATCACCACAATATTTTCTATCATTTCCACTCTTGACACCATATATGCAATATGCGTCGAATTATAAGCAAACATAACCAACAAAGATCTCGCTAAATCCCTTTGATTTGCAGTTTTTCTTGCAAGTTTCGCACAAGATGAAGCAATTATATCAGCCCCTAACCCAATGCTAGGATAATCCCCTCCATAAATATCCCCAACAGTTAAATCAGCATTTTCATTATCTCCTAACGAAGCTTCTTCTATTGCTTCTTCAGGAGTTTTATAGGTCGTGCAGAGTTTTATGAGTCCTCAAAATGTGGATGATCCTATGCTTGTTCCGCTTACTTTTTCACAGGAATTTGGGGATAAAAGTTTGTAGATGCTCATACCTTCTCTGATATTGACTACTAAACAAGGGTAAATGCTGCTTGAAATTGGGATTTTTGTGGTATTTTCAGGCTGGCCACGATAAATAAGGTTAATTCGGGTGCAAGATCCTCCATAGTAGAAAAAGCTGGATGGGGAGATTGAATTTAGAGTGTCAAGAGCTTTGGAAATGCATTGGCTTGTCATGATGGTTTCAAAGGGAAAATCGTAATAGTCGCTTATTGCTTGGGGCATTCTGTCAACTCGCATACCTGTGATAGTGACGGGAATATTTTTGTGTTTGATGATTTTTTCATAGATGGGAAGAGATTCGAAAGAACGGTACTCTTCTTTGAGAAGCTTGAAAAAGTATATAACTCCAAGATCAGTTTTAAGATAAAAAGATGATAAAGATTCATTGTATTCTTCTTGAACCAGAACAGCAATTCTGATATATACAGGCCCTATATCAATTCCTACTTGATTTCCCATTATTGTAATTAAATTCAATTAAATTGTGAAAATCTCATTTTTCAAGCAAAGAGCAATTTATTGACAACTTTATTTGCTTTTAATATTATTTCTTATAATTTTGGTAGAACTCGGGCTTTTATATTAGCTTCAATAAAATTCATTGCTATGCAAAGATTTGTAGTAAATGGATATTGTATCAAAAAATAAGGCAGTTGAAGGCTCAATATGATTATTTCGGCAAATAATTTAATTTTTAAAAATTTAAGAAAATATAAAACCAGGCATATATATTCATAAGAAAATTTAGATTGTCATTTTTGTTATTTTAGAGATGCTTAGCTAAATAAAGGACTAAACTAGACTTTGATTGAAATGATGCTAACTATATAACGATTATTCAATAAAAATTTATCAAGCTCACTCTACTCAGACGTAAATGGATTTTTGAAATTCAAAAGCAATTTGAAATAAAAGCAGTTAAAAATTTTATTTTCGCACAAAAGATTCGTTTTCTACCCCAAAAGCAGCTTTCTTTTCGCATAAAAACAAAAAAAATTCAACAAAGGCAAATATATTAAAATTTAAGAAACGGCTTTTAATTATTTGTCATTCAAAATCTCAAATTTTAAAATCCCAATCAGCATTGTTAATTTCATTGTTTTACCCTTTGAATTAAAGCTTAAAATTTAATTTTCTGTTAATATCCTTATTCTCAAGTTCCATTTTTTATACTAAATTTACTGATGGTGCTGAATTAAGATCTAAGCTATTTCAATGAAATTTTACATAATCAGAAAAATAAATAATTGGCCAGACTAATATTTCAAGTGCTCATAATAATTAAAAAAGTTTTAACCAACCAAAATTAATTGGATCTTTCTCTTGCATATTTCTAGTTAAGTGGTGATAGAAAATCGGCAATTTCTTGTAAGATCGATAATTCAGTTTTTTCAATTCTGCTTTGGATTTCACTCAAACTAGGAACTGAAAAGGGCTTTTGAGTTATTTCTTCGTCTCTTAGCCGAATTTTTCTCCCAGGCCTTCCTAACTCCTCAAAATCATCCACTCTTTGCCTTTTTCGTCTTATTTTTCCTTTGCTTTCTTCACAATCTTCTAAAGGATGTACATATTTTAGATCCTTTTTCTTCATTGTCCCAATTCTTTTAAGCATTAACTTTCCAATGCTCATCGTGTTTCTCATTTTTTTGGCTTCTGAATAAGCTTTTCTTGCTTGATCATTTTGGCCGAAAATTTCGTACAAAATGCCAAGATTAATCCATGCCTCCCCTCTTGCGTGGCCTAAATTGATTGCTTTAATGAAGCATTGAAAAGCTTCGCATGGCATACATGCATCTGCATATCTAATCCCAAGTTTGCAAAGGTTTGAATAGCTGTTCTTATTAATCTCCATTGGTAACATTATATATTAAAATAGTTCTCTACGAAAAATTATGGCAATTGTTGGCTTTTATGTGGTGATAATTATTAGTGCAAATTATTTTAAATTAAATTAATTATTTTTTGTCAAATATGTAACTTCAATCTCAATTATTTTTAAAACAGACATATTCAATGTATAATATCAATTTGAAGTGACAAATCTTCTCTGCAGACCTTCAATCGTTACAAATTATTATAATCTTTCAGCACTGTGCCAGGTTCTT
This sequence comes from Blepharisma undulans, assembly GCA_949751825.1. NCBI lineage: Eukaryota > Ciliophora > Heterotrichea > Heterotrichida > Blepharismidae > Blepharisma > Blepharisma undulans. The sequence goes on from CATKHM010000630.1 coordinate 9,201, forward strand.
AAGCAGTCACGCTTATCAATTTAAAACTGTGAATATAAGGAATTAGAAATCTCTTGCTTTTAAGCACAGTTAAACGTTTTGCGGGGTTATCGACATTGGGAACAGCAGGAGGAATAACTGACCTAACATCGAACTGTCCATTCCAAGTTACTGTTAGAACTCTCTGGTATAGTTCAGAACAGCATCAATATTTATCTCTTAATTCAAACTCTCAAAAGTTAGGTACTTCTCTCACTGAGTCTGAAAATAAAGTTTGCTAGCTTTAATTATAGAGCTCGATTTTATCTCTAACTAACCTTTTATATTGTGCTTTGAACATCACTTAGCTACTGATCATCATCTTTGATTAACGATTCACGATTGTTTGATCAAGGTATATCTAAACAAAATTAATAAAAAAATCCTCCATTTGCACCCTGATCCAAAACTCACAAAAATCCAGATTCCAGATACCTTTGCACTTCACACCGAATTAACAATTGGATATTTATCAAAAACTCAATTATGTTCTTTGGAGGCACTAGTTCTACTTACTGTCTGACTAGTGATGCTTTTATTGCTGATATTGAATGGATAAAACTTTACAAAATATGTGATTTACCTATTTCAACTAAAGAAGAAAGTCTAATTAAATACAATGGATTATCCACTATACTGGAGGTCTTATTGAGCTGAAGATGAAGCTTCATTTTTTAAATAGAGCCTGAACCTTAATGAGGCATAGATTAGACGAAAATCACTGGAAATATTTAAAGATTACAAAACAAGTAATGAGGTCACTTTATTTGAAATGAGAAAAGTGATAGAAGACGAGGAGAAAAGTAAGTCAGATTTCCTATTAAGTGGAATTATTTTGCCTGGGGTGTTTCTTTACGACAGTAAGATATTGTTTTTGTGGGTAGTGTGAATAATCATGGAAAGATCAGGATGGACAAAAATTTTTACAGCTTGAATTAAATCACTTGAATTTATACAGGAAAATTTTGAATTTACTATTCTGAATTGTGAAATTAATGGTGATGAAGTTAATATTTTAGGGATGTGGTCCAAGATTGGAAAACTGAATTATAAATGTTATGCTATTAATATGGCAGAAGCAGAAATTTGTTTAAAAGATTTAGAGCCACTAGGCTTTGAATTATCAGAGGAATATCCAGTGATTATATCTGCGGACAGTTCCATTTTTATTTCATTTCAAAATATTGTGTTTGAAATAAAAAATAAAAATTGAAATGCTTATGATATTGAAGCTAAAAGAAAAAATCCAAAAACATATGAAGGAGAAAGAGCAAAGTTAATGATATTTGGAAGCAGAAGATTCTGAGGGGAAAATTCAATCGTCAATTCCTTATAAAGTCAATGGAAATGAGCAAGAAAAAAAACACTTTAGAGAAAATAAAGAATTCAAAAAAAGCAAATGAAAATGAAGAAAAAATTATCAAGAAAAATTCAAAAAAGGAAAAAAAGAAAAATTAAATCCCTAAAATCATAGCTGAAATTATATTAAGAAAATCATCATCTATCTGAGGAAGAGAAATCTCCATAAAAACTTATTTTCAAGCTCCTGTTAGATTTCCTCTTGGAAAAGCAGAAATTATCGCATGGCCTATAAAGGTGATTTAAAGCTTGATAACAAAAGCTTGACTCTATTAAACAGTGATAGAATTACTAAAAAGTGCCATAAATCTTAACCCGAGACTTAGGAGACTCAAGTTAATATATAGCAAAAAAGGCACTGATAAAAGTTTATATAAAAAAGATAAAAATCAAAAGATTTGGAAAAAAGCTTTTATATAAATTGTCAACAGGAAAAAAAAGAAAATTCAAGCAGTGTTTTTCAAATGATTAGTCTGAAGTGATCGTAGAAATATTGCCAATCCAAATTAAAAGGATATCAAGCCAAATGGAAAAGCAAAGCACACTTCTTTAATTAAAAATAATAATTAGACATATGTAGAATTATTATCAGCCGATTAAATTAATACTAGATATTCTTACAAGATATGGAACATTTATCAGGGTATTTTAATTAAAATCTGAATATTTTATGCATTTTGCATTTATGACTTTTGGTTACATTAAAAAGTTCTATTTTGGCTTAATAGTGAAATTTATATACTTAAAAATTCATCATGCTGTTGGAGATGCAAATCACTATTTTTGGTGAAATTCACTTTCTTAGAAATTAAGAAAATAATTTAAGTAATTGTATCATATAGATATTTAGATTGCTTAAATAATTATTTTGAGAGTAGAGCTGTGACGCAAATAATTAAAATTTAAGCTTCATTTGGATGCGATGTAATTGCATGATAATTCCTTACTAAAGAATAGCCAAGCTTGCTGCTTTTCAGTCTTAAAACGAATTTATGAATTCCGAGCAGTTTTTAAATATAAAAGCAGTAACAACTATGTGAGAAATGCTCATTTTCCTATAACTTATTTGTTCTCTGCGTGTTTCTTATTGCATGAAGACTGAATCAATAGCCAAAGAAAAATTTTTGAAATATTTTAAATTATTGGCATCCAAAATGCAAGAAAATTTTTCTATCATAGCGAACTTTAGTTAAATTCTTCATTTAATCTTTGAATTAGAGTCTAAAATTTAAAGTTATCTTATAAGGATAATTTATCCTATCCTTAAATTCCATATTTGTATACTAAATTTACTGAACTTATGCTGAATTGAGATTGAATTTATTTCATTGAAATTTTACATAATCAGAAAAATAAAAGGTTGACCAGACTAATATTTTAAGTACTCATAATTAGTAAAAAATTTTAAATACACTACAGTTTATTGGATTTGCCCTTGCAGTGGATTTCTAGTTAATTGGCGATAGAAAATCAGCAATTTCTTTTAAGATCGAAAATTCGGTTTTTTCAATTCGGATTTGAATTTCACTCAAGCTAGGAACTGAAAAGGGTTTTTGAGTTATTTCTTCTTCTCTTAGTTGAATTTTTCTCCCAGGCCTTCCTAATTCTTCAAAGTCTTCCACTCTTTGCCTTTTTCGCCTTATTTTTTCCTCTTCTTCTTTGTTATCTTCCAAAGGATACACATATTTCAGATCCTTTTTCTTCATTGTCCCAATTCTTTTGAGCATTAACTTCCCAATGCTCATCGTGTTTCTCATTTTTTTGGCTTCTGAATAAGCTTTTCTTGCTTGATCATTTTGGCCAAAAATTTCGTACAAAATGCCAAGATTAATCCATGCTTCCCCTTTTGCGTGGCCTAAATTGATTGCTTTAATGAAGCATTGGAAAGCTTCACAGGGCATATAGGCTTCAGCATGTCTAATCCCAAGCCTGCAGAGGTTTGAGTAGCTGTTCTTATTAATCTCCATTGGTAACATTAAATATTATAATAGTTCTCTACGGAAAATTATGGCAATTGTTGGCTTGGGTGTGGTGTTAATTATGTCGTACAAAATTATTCAGTAAATACTGCTAATCACGAATTTTGATATTAGTAAAGTATTATAGGAATTAAATTCTTTCTAAATTATCAATATTTTTATATAAAGAAGATCAAGAAAGTTATGTTTTATTTTATAGGTTAATTTTGAAAATTAACACGAAAAATTCATTTAAAATAAACGGGCATAAAGCCAAAATATAGAGTAATAATTAATAGTCTTTGGATATTCAGAATTTGCTATCAGGCGTAATAAAATTTAAAGGCAGATATCTTCTCTCCATTTTTGGTGATTTTTAATGTTTATTACTAAAATTATTTAAAAATTTCATATTTTCTGTCATTGATTTTTTAAATAAATAGAATTCTAGAACAAAATTATTTTCAATTTGAATTAATAAAATGATTGCAAAATAAATTTAGATAATTTTTTAAACATTTTATAAGATAGCTTATAATTACAAGTTCAAGTGTGCAAGAAATTTTATAAATGTAATTCTTATGATAAAATTTCTTTGAAATTTTGTTTATTATTGAAAAAGAATTTATTAATTGAGTCGAAATTTTATAAAAATCAGATAACATCTTAATTACACAGAAAACTGTAAAAATGGGAGCCTGCATTTCCAAGGAAGACGTTGCAGCTCAAATAAAGAAAAAGCAAAAAGAAGATTTAAAAGTCCCTGAATTTTTTTATCTAAATAGACTTAATAAAAAGATCCTCCAACTGCACCCTGATGCAAAAATCACGAAAATCCATATTCCAGATAGCTTTGCACTTCACACAGAATCAGCAATTGGATATTTATCAAAAACCCAAATTATGCTTGTAGGAGGCACTGATTCTACTTGCTGCCTTACCAGCGATGCTTTTATTGCTGATATTGAATGGATGAGGCTTTGCAAAATATGTAGTTTACCTATTCCAGCTAAAGAAGGAAGTCTAATTGAATATGATGGCTTTGTTTATTATACTGGCGGCCTTATTGAAGCTGAAGATGAAGCCTCATTTCTTAATGAAGAGCCTGCACCTTTTATGAGGTATAGCATAGATGGAAACTACTGGGAATATTTAGAAATTACAGAAAAAAGTTATGAAGTCACATTATTTACGACAAGAAAAGTGAAAGAAGACAAGGAGAAAAGTAAACCAAAATTTGATAAAGATTTTCCATTAAGCAAAATTATGCTGCCTGGGGTGTTTCTTTTTGACAGTAAAATTTATTTTATTGGTGGGTATAGTGTTAATAATCATAGAAAGACCAGAATGAATAAAAATGTTTACAGTTTGAATTTGAAATCGCTTGAGTTTATACAAGAAAATTTTAAATTTGCTGTTAAGTCTGCTAAGCCAGCTTGTGGAGTTAATGGAGATGAAGTTATTATTGCAGGAGGGCATAATCCAAAGACTGGAAAAACGATTTCTAAATGCTATTTTGTTAATATGGCAGAAGCAGAAATTTGTTTAAAAGATTTAGAACCACTAGGCTTCGAATTGTCAGAAGAATATCCAGCAATTATATCTGCAAGCAGTCCAATTTTTATTTCGTTTCCGAAATTTGCGTTCTGAAATAAAAAGAAAAAAAATTGAGAAGTTTATGATATTGGAATTAAAAGAAAAGATCCAAAAACGCCTGAAAAAGATAAAGGAAAACTCATGAAATTTTCCTCTTTAGAAACAGAAGATTCTGAAAGGAAAAGTCAAAAATCATCAAATTCTTATGAAGCCAATAAAGATAAGTCAGAAGGGGATAGAGAAAATTCAGGGGAAAGAGTGGATTCAAAAGATGCAAGTAATAGCGAAAATGATGAAGAAAATTACCCAAAAAAGCCAAGAGAAATTAAGGTTGAAAACAAAAAGAAAAAACGAAAAATTAAATCCCCAAAAATTATAAGTAAAAAAATAACAGAAAAATCACCAAGTGAGGATGAGAAAGAAAAAATAGAAACTTTTTCTCAAGCTCCTGTTAGATTACCTCCTGGAAAAATAGAAATAATAGCTCGGCCTATAAAGGCTGATTTGAAGCTTGGCAGCAAAAGTTTACCTCTGCTAAACAGCGATAGAAAATACAAAGAAAAAATCATAAATCTTAATCCAAAACTCAGGAGACCTAAAATAAATGTGGAAGAAAGTTCTGATAGCAGTTTAAGTGAGAAAAATAAAAAATCAAAAAATCGTAAAAGTATAAGAACGTCTGTATTGTCAAGGGAAAAGCAAGAAAATTCAAGCAGTAGCTTGACAGATGATAAGTCTGAATTGATCGTAGATCCAAATGGAGAAATATCACCAATACAGATTAAAAAGATAACAAGCCAAAATGGAAAAGCTAATACAGAATTTCAATTAAACCTGAAAAGTGCTTGGAATTAAAATTTCTGTAAATACCTGGTGTTGGTATGAGGATTATATTTAAAATAAAAGTAATCAATTTTTTATATATTTGACTTTTATTTTAGTATTAAATACAATATATTTTATTTATCTGAGTTCTGGGATTTCTTTATATAAAAAGTAAAAATTTAATACTTATAAAGTCAAAAATTAATAGTTACATAAAATATTGTATACTTAAGGTTATTAGCACTCAGCGAATTTAATACCAAATATGCGAAAGAGTTATGGAATATTTAGAAGGATATTTGATCAAAAATAAATATTTTTATTGATGTCTTTAATTTACATATAAAATAAAATACATTTCGGGTTTATCTTAAAAATATAAACCCAGCATTACAGAAATCTTTAAAATAGTAAATATTCGATTCCATGATATAATGAATTATCAATGCAAGATTACTTTGATTGAAAGATCTCTATTTGCTTAAAATTTTCTTATGATAGTAATTCAGCTGAATTTATTAATAAAATATCTGCATATATACCTATATAAAATTTCCCTAAAGCTGCTGGAACTAGAAAGCGCCAATTACTTCACATAAAAATCATTTTTATTAATTCCTTTATCTCTTAAAAGAATATTTATTTAATCTAACTCTATAATATTTTCTATCAATCTTATCCATCCTATACATCATCCTTTTTATCTTTCATTCCATCAAAATTATTACATATCTCTCTTAAATTAATTTTCTTATTAAAAACAATTTTTTCCAATTTTAATTACCCCACCACCCAAAGCAGAAACCATTATCCATACTCTTGCTTCTAATCTTTTTATTTTATGCTTCAACCCCATCAAAATTTTTCTTAAAAAATACATCAAGGCCATTAGCCTATTGGAAAACGCATAGTAATATTTTAAAATGTCAAGGAAACATTGGATTGCCTTGTGGATTTTGATACTTTTCCAAGG
>CATKHM010000631.1:0-15911 GCA_949751825.1 Blepharisma undulans
CATATTTCGCAGCAGCCATTGTTGGGCTTTTTGCAGGCGCTTACTATGGAAAGCAAGCTTCAGCAAAGCATAAACAGTTAAAAGGTTACCGTATTGCCACAAATATTGCAAGAACTGCTTCACGCTACGGAAATGCAAGCGCCGCTGCCAGCTTGATGTTTTGCTTGACAGGGAAATTTGTCGATCTAGTGTTCGAAGAAGAAATCCAGGATTTTGGCCAAATGACTAGAAATATTGCGACTGGGACTTTGACGGGGATGCTTTATAAGTCTACGTTAGGAATTAGACCGATGGTTGTGGGAGGAATTATTGGGGCTGGAGCTGTAGCTACGATTGCGTATTCGTTGAATGGGCTGAATGATATGGGAATAATCAAGTTTAGAATGGAAGTTTAAGTAATATTATTTTGGTGATAGATGGAATTAAATAGGTAATTTAGGAAAATTTTTTGGAAAGGATTAAGAATTAGATTAGGTGTTTAGAGAGATTTATTAATTGAAAATAAGATTAGATAGATGAAAGTATTTATTTATATTATTTAAAAAATTATTGAAGATTTGATGCATGAGTTTTGGGTATAGTTAGAAAAGACTTATTTTATAATGAAAATTATAAGTTATGCTTGACTATAAAATGAAATAGATAATAAACTATAAAAAATTTATTAATTTGATAATTTTTCATATTTTTTAACTGCTCTACTGAAATTCATCATATTTAAATAATTTCAAAAATGCTTTAATTCACCTAGTTAATAGAAATTAATCTTGTCTATATTTCAATATGCTCAACTGCCATCTATATTATTATATTAAAAATTACTCACCATAATCTTCTTAATTTCTTTTATAAAATTTCTTAAATTGATTATTTGCATACTGGATCTAATTTGTAGGGTTTTTCTGCCCTTTTCATAGAGAGGACTTTTTCATTGAGCTCTTAAATAATATCATAAAATCACAAAGCCCGCCAGTCTATATAATAGATCTCAACTTAATATACGCAACTCTTTATTTTGTACATTTTGGTAGAGCATGTCTACCAATAAATTTAATTTAACTAGACAATGGAAGGTTTACGCTCGGAAAACAAAAAATATCAATGTAGCTATTGCAGTAAGGTGCTATCGTCTAAGCAAAATCTTAGAGAGCATCTGTTCACTCACAGTGGTGAAAAGCCTTACGTTTGCAAAGAAAAAGGCTGCGGGATTAGATTTCGCCAAGGAAGCCAGCTTTCAGCTCATAAAAGGATTCATAAAGCTATTCATGGGAAGACGCAAAAAGTAGACTTTTATGACATCAAGGTAAGCATTAATTCAGCTAACTGATATCTTAATTAAATGCCCAGATTTTCTGGGTGAAAAATATACATGAAGCAGTGACCAGTCCACTTGCATGAGAATTAGTGTACCACTAATCACCAATCCACAAGAAAATACTGTGCTTCCGTCTGTCTTTCAATAAATGCATGCCATTAATAATCAATAAGACTTTAATTTTAGAATGTAAGTTTTACTATTGGAGTATGGAGCTCGAAAGCCATAATAAAAAACTTCGCAGGAAACCACAATTTCAAGCCAATTTTTGAATCTAAGCTATATAAATTTATAAACTCATTGATATTAATAGCTTAATTGAATTCTGCTGGAGAGTCAAAATTTTCAATTCTGGAATCTCGTCCACATCATTAAAATGAATAAAAAGGGTTTTTTAATTAAATTGAAAATTTTTCTTCGAAGAACTATTACAAGAGCTTATAGATATATTTGCTCCAATTTTCATTATTCAGGCTTTTGTTTGAATTTTTCTGATTTTTTTATTATGAAAATAATATTTAAAAAGTAATTTTTTTGTGCGTCTTACCCCCAGGGTGTTTGATTGAAATGCTGTACTTTTAAATTAATTCTCATTAATAACCCTAAGAAAATAATCCAAATGTACTAAAACTTTATAAAAGTGATTCATTTTAGGGTATATGGAAACTGAGAAATTTATTAATTAGTTAATTATCAAAATTTTATCATTAAGCATCAATTAGATGAGAAAACTGAAAATAAGTGGCTTTTGGTCTGGTTGATATACGATTTTCTTCTGAATTATTAGTATAGTCGCTTTAGAATAGAATAAAATTGATATCGATATATTCCAACCTAATTGAGAACTCAGTTTTCCCTTTCAAAGCACCCTGAAAAGCAAAAAGTAGCAATAATTCTCAAAGGCGTAAATACGGAGAAGATTTAATTCCAAATTTTCTCACAATTGTAGAAGTTATGAGTCAAATATCGACTGTGCTAATTCGTTTTCCGCAAATAAAAATTTTGGCTGCACTGTTTTCTCTAAAATCATTTTATTTGGGGTTTGAATTTTAGTCCAACAAAATAAGAAGAGTTTGATTATGAATTTCTATTTTAATATATTAGCATAAATAATTTATCAATAAAATAATCCATCCATTCAGTTTGCTCTATTTGAGTTGATATAAAATATTTTGTCAAGTTAGTTATTTTTAATTGCAGTAAATTTTATGGATTATGGTGCTAATTTGTTTTAAATATATATTTTGACCTTTTGAATCATTTCTTTTTAAAATGCTGAAATATGAAAATGAAACATAAAATCATTGTCAGGATAATAAAAGCTATACGATGATTAATTTTCCTTTAAGTTGGTGTCAAATTTATATAAAATGTTTATTGAAAGCTTTATAGAAAAAAATTGAAACAATTAATCTTGGGAGGCTAAAATTATTTATATTAATTTTGAACTTTTTTGATTTTTATTTGAATCTTGAGTAGTTTATAAAATTTTCAAAATAAAAATGGATTTTATTTTAGGTCTAGAACTTAAAATTGGACCTTTCAGGAAAAAATAATTAAACATAATTTTATTTTAAATATATATATAATCTATTTATAACTTCGGACTATGCCTTATTCATTACAATGCAGTCATTTCCAAGCAAAAATGTTTTAAGTTCTTCTAAAGATATTTTTCCTAAGTAGTCATAATCAGCTACTGCAAAAAAATCTTCTCATTCACTAGTTGTAATTCCTGTGATACTTGATTTCAGCTCTTTAAGACTAAGCCGCCCATCTTCGTTTTTATCACAGAACCAAAATGTTTTTTCTACTTTTTTCATGCTTTCGAAACAATTGTTTCAATCTTTGCAAGCTGTCATAAATTCTGAATATTCAATATATTCTTTTTCCATAAATGAAGTGCTGTTTAATGCCACTTCAAGCTTATTTTTGGTTTTAATATCAAAATCTTTTGTTCCCTTTAAGAGTTTTTCCTTAGTAATTTTTCCATCGTTATTGGTATCCAAACTCTTGAAAATTTCTAAAAATTGACAACTATTGCTATGCTCTTCTAGATTAATTTCATAAAATATGAAAAATGCTTTTGCAATTTTATCTTTAGGAATAAACTCTGCAAGGTGGCAAATTGCTTCATTATTAGCAGGAGTTGAAAGTAAAGGCTGATTATTCTTGATCCATGGATGCTCCAGTGCTTCTTGGGCAGTTATTCTTTTATTAAAATCAAATTCGAGCATTTTTCTAATCAAATCTTTTAATTCATTTGAAACCAAGATCCAATTATCATCTTCAAAATTAAGACCTTTTTTGTACTCTTTCAGAAGATCCTCTGAATTTTCTCCTCTAAAAGGAAGCTTTCCTTGGATAATTAAATATAAAATTATTCCAAGGCTTCAAATGTCACTTGCAGGTTTATTGTAAACTTCGCTTAATATTTCAGGAGCCATATAGCATGTCTATATAAAAATTACCACTTTACCTGTTTTTAATTGATTTTCTAACTCTAAAGGATTTGAAAATCCAATTATTTTGCAATAAATTGCTCGATCTCTCTGGTCCAAAATAATTTTTTCAGAATTTAAGTCTAAGTGCAAAACTTTTTGTCTATGTGAATAATTTAAAGCACTTAAAATATCTCGTGTAATGCTATTTGATAATGAATCGTCAATAATTTCAGCCTGACTCTTTTCACTTAATGAGCTTCCAGAAACGAGCTCATTAGCTAAAAACCAACTTTCTTTTGATTCATATACTTCATGAAGCTTCGCTATATTTGGATGATCCTAATTTACTTTTACAAGGCATTGCAATTTTTTAATTTCCATTATAAAGTTGTCTGTCACAATTAATGGAATTCTAGTCTTTTTCAATTCTTTTATAACCCTTTTTATCCTAGCAGTTTTATTATCAATCGCTAGAACAGTATCTCCAAAAAATCCTTTATGCAAATTTTTCAATGTTGTGAATTGCTCTCCAATAGGAATTTTTAAAATTTTTTAAAAGATCCTTTATCAGAACTTTTTCTTGGTGAATTTTCATAATATTTTTTTATTGAAGATCTTCTCAAAGACGCCATACGGGATAATACTCTTGGCGATGGACTGGTAGAAGCTAAACTTTCAGAAGTCAAATTTGGCATTGATAAATTGTGCCTTGAATTTCGTCTTTTTAAAGATTTATCCATTGGGCTATCTATTTCTAATCGTAAGGATTTTGTAGAAAAGCCTTGTTGATTTTTTTCCTTGGGACTCTCTTCCTCTTTGGGACAGCAACAACCCATATTTTTATCCAATAGAAAATTATTGTTATCAGACCAAAAATTTTTAAAAATTAAATTATTGATTTTTTGAAATGAAATAATGCATAAAGTAATATTTAAATGATTGAAATTTAATTGAATCTTGCTATGTTTTCAAGTTATTGTGGCTAAAATCAAATATCATTACCAAATCATAAACTTTTGGTAATAATAATAAGTTTGCTTTTTAGCATAATATTTGAAATAATATTATCATGATCCTATGAATGTTGGTATTATTTCCAATCTTTCTCTGCTCAAAATTTCATCATTCTAAGGGTATTTTGTATAAAATATTTTGAATTTTTTCTTTGAAGAGATTGTTTTTATAGTTGAGATAAATATCATTTTATAAGAAGAAAATATCGATAATAATTGAAGAATTTTATGAATTTAATATTTTTATGCTGCATAGCTATTAATTATACCTTTTATCTAGAAATGGTAATAGGTTCCACTATTATGATTATCTATCAATATTTTGATAATAGAAATTTGAATAAATTATTATAAAATTAATTAATTAAAGTAATGCAAGAAATTCCAACAATCCTTAGCTAAACCATTCAAATTAATTGTAATTAATTATTAAGTTCATTTAAATTTCATCATTAGTCTAAAATTTTCACCTCGGCATGCTATACATTACTTACCAGAAACTCAACAGACATCATCTCTCCTCCATAGTAGATTTTGAAGGAGCAATCTTGACCTTCCAAGACAAATTTCTGGAACGCAATGCTTAATATCGTTCTGACTACTTATCGTCAAGGGTTCTGAGGGAGCCTTTTTCTTGACTCTGCCAAAACGCTACTTACAATAACCTTGAAGAATCGTCTGTAGGAAAAATATCATGTTTCATGGATTAACGCTCTAGAGTGCAATATCCACATACACTGAGGATGTCTGATCTTTCCTCAGCTTAATTTTTCAATTAGTATCATCTGAAGGCGTTGAGAAAATTGTACCAAAAAGTCGAATAGGTTTCATTTGCCCTATTAATGCATAAATTAATTGCAATAATTTATAATTTATATGATGGTTAAAGAGATTATTTTCTATTTTCGATCAAAGGAGAGAAGAAAATAACAACAACAGCGAACAATTGAGGAACACCGTAAAAAGTCCATGAAGAAAATTGAGAATTTTATTAAATCTGACACAAGAGGAACAAAATAATTCTCATAATGATTATGAAAAAGAAATAAAAGAAAACTCAGTTCACTATATGGTTGGAATAGAATAAAATGATAATGGCATATTTCAATCTCTAACCTAATTTAAGACTCAAGTTTTTCTCTCGAATACACTGAAAAGAAGCAATACTGGCAGTGATTCTCAAGGGCTTAAATAGAGAGAAGAGTTAAATTTCAAAAGTCAGATTGAAAATTAATCCCATATTTTTCTTTCATCAGAAGTTATGAGTCAAAATCAACTGTACTAAATTTTTCTGTGAATCAAAGACTGGCTGCACAGTTTTTAGAGAACAATGTTTATTTAAGGCTTGAATTTTCAGTCACAAAAATGATAAGAGTTTGACATGATCTAATTGAGAGGAATAATTTTAAATTTATTATATTTAAAATAAATAATTTCACAGTGTAAATTAATTTCTATTTCTAATATATTAGCATAATAATTTATAAATAAAAATGATCCATTTAGCTTGCTCTCTTAATTTTGAAAAAATAAAATAATTTTTATTATATTTTTTAGATTTATAGGTTAAAACTCCCCATCGCTGAAAAGGATAATAAACAGACTTTAAATTTAAAGATATATAAATCTATTTATAACTTATAACCATGCCATATTCAATTTAATGCAATCCTTACCAAGCAAAAATTTTTTAAGTTCTTCTAAGGATATTTTTCCTGAATGATCATAATCAGCTACTGCAAAAAAATCTTCTCATTCCTTAGTAGTAATTCCTGTGATGCTTGATTTTAGTTCTTTAAGGCTAAGTTGTCCATCTCCGTTTTTATCACAGAGCCAAAAAACCTTTTCTAATTTTTTCATGCTTTCAAAACAAGTGTTTCAATCTTCACAAGCTGTTACAAATTCTGTAAATTCAATATATTCTTTTTCCATAAATGAAGGACTGTTTAATGCAATTTTGAGCTTTTTTTTGATTTTGATGTCAAAATTTTTTGTTCCCTTTAAGAGTTTTTCCTTAGTAATTTTTCCATCATTATTCACGTCTAAACTCTTAAAAATTTCTAAAAACTGGAAACTATTACTTTGGTCTTCAAGGTTCGTTTTAAAAAATATGAAAAATGCTCTTGCAACTTTATTTTTAGATATAAACTCTGCAAGGTGGCTGATTGCTTCATTATTGGCAGGTGTTGAAGGCACAGGTTGATTATTCTTGATTCATGGATGCTCCAGCGCTTCTTGGACAGTGATTCTTTTATTAAAATCAAACTCAAGCATTTTTCTAATCAAATCTTTTAATTCATTCGAGATCAAGATCCAATTATCACCTTCAAAATCAGGACCTTTTCTGTAGTCTTTCAGGAGATCCTCTGAATTTTCTCCTCGAAATGGAAGCTTTCCTTGGATAAGCAAAAATAAAATTATTCCAACACTTCAAACATCACTTGCAGGTTGATTGTAAATTTCACTGAATATTTCAGGAGCCATATAGCATGTCTATATAACACTCACCACTTTGTCTGTTCTTAACTGATTTTCTAACTCTAAAGGACTAGAAAGCCCAATTATTTTGCAGTTAATTTCTCGATCTCTTGACTCTAAAATAATTTTTTCAAGATTCAAGCCTAAGTGCAAAACTTTTTGTTTATGCGAATAATTTAAAACGCTTAAAATATCTCGTATAATGCTATTTGATAATGAATTCTCAATAATTTCAGTCTGAACCTTTTCACTTAATTTACTCCCAGAAATAAGTTCATAAACTAAAAACCAGCTTTCTTTCGATTCATATACCTCATGAATCCTTGCTATATTTGGATGATCCTAATTTATTCTTACAAGACATTGCAATTTCCTGATTTCCATTATAAAATTATCTGTCACAATTATTGGAATTCTTGTCTTTTTCACTTCTTTTATGACCCTTTTCATCCGAGTTCTTATATCAATCACTAGAAAGGTATCTCCAAAAAATCCTTTATGCAGATTTCTTAATGTTGTGAAATGCTCCCCAATTGGAACTTTTAAAAATTTTTTGAAAACCCCTTTATCAGAAATTTTTCTTGGTGAGTTTTCATAATATTTTCTTATTGAAGATCTTCTTGAAGATGATATGCTAATTGAATGCCTCGGTGATGAGGTGGTAGAAGGAAAACTTGACATTGACATAGTGTGCATGTGTCTTGGTTTTGGTCTTTTTGGGGATTTTTCTACTTTGGTTTCGATTTCTAATCTTAAAGATTTTGTAGAAAAGCCTGGTGTGCTTTTTTCAGCAACAATCTCGTCCTTTTTAGGACAACAACAGCCCATTTTTTTGTTTAATAGTAAAATGTTGCGATCAGATAAAAAATTCAAAAAAAATTAAATTATTTAATTTTAGAATGAATATATTGTGGAAAATAATATTTAAATGATTGAAATTTAATTTATTCTTATTGTATTTTCAAATTTTATTGCTAAAATTAACTATCAATTCAAAATCATAAACTTTTGGTTATAATAATAGTTTTGTTTTATTTGATATTTCAAGCATTTGGTATATAATTATCTTGATCTATGCATTTGTAATATTATTTCTAAAAATATCGATATATATACTTAAAATTTTATCATTCTTTTATTTTCACTTATTTGAACAATTAATGTATATTTCCAATCTTGCGCAATCATCTTTGAGTGCTAATGGATCCCAAATCTACTCTGTATAAAATGTTTTTGAATTTAAAGAGATAAAATGATTATTGGGTGAATACCATCTCATAATATAAAATTAAAATAATTTAAAAGTTTAATTAAGATAATATTTAGATGCTATGCTATTTGCAAATTATACATTAGAGCTATTCTGAAGAAATAGCAATATGGATCATCAATTTTGAATATTTATTAGCACTTCGATATTTAAAAATTTGAATAAGTTTCTATATTGTAAAAGTCACATTTTACATCAGTCTTAAAATTGAATTAATTGTATGAGTGAAAGAAATAATCAATATCTTTACTCTTTCGCTTAAACAATTATCATATATTTCTTGACATTGAAATTTATAAGATTGCATTTGA
The DNA here is from genome assembly GCA_949751825.1 of Blepharisma undulans. Classification (NCBI taxonomy): domain Eukaryota; phylum Ciliophora; class Heterotrichea; order Heterotrichida; family Blepharismidae; genus Blepharisma; species Blepharisma undulans. The sequence continues at coordinate 8,832 of CATKHM010000631.1, forward strand.
CTCTTTTTATCATCCAATGATTTCGGCAAGAATTTATCAATTCTTTCTGATATATCTCTGCCTTTTCATTATTTGCTATTAAGTACAAATTTTTGAATTCCAATATTTATTAGAAATTCAATTCGTAATTAAGTAAATCTTTCAAATTATTGAACCAAAATCCAGCTATTATTTTCAAAATTAATTCCTTTTTATAATCATTTAGAACTCCACTGAATTTTTATTGCCGAAATGGAAACTTTCCTTGGATAAATAAGTATAAAATACTTCAACACTTCAAGCATCACTAGCAGACTGACTGCAAATTTCATTCAATATCTCAAAAGCCATATAGCATGCCATATAGAATTTCACTACTTAATCTGTTTTCAATTGATTTTCTATTACTGATGGATTATCAAATTATTTTGGAGTTCTTCACTCTATCTTTTGGATCAAAACCAAGATTTAAACCTAATGTAAAACTTTTTTCTTATGTGAATAATTTAAAGCGCTTGAAATATCTCTGATAATGCTACTGGCTAATGATTTCCTATAACTTCACTAAGCTTTATTTAATCAAAGATTCTCTTGCCAGACATGTGGCTATGCATTATATTGTGGAATGTTTTATAATGAAATTGATGCTAATTTGATCGGAGACTAATTGAAATAATGAAATATACCACACCTTTATTACACAATAAGCTAAATCTTCACCAGAGCTTTTTGCTTTAGTAAGATCTTCTTTAACCGTATAATATCTTCATGAGCCCAAAAGGATTTGAATTAAATAAAAATATGGCAAATTTTGTCAAACTGATAGCTTTCAATTAAAATAGTCTGCATGGCTTGCAAACCCTTAGCTACAAATTTTACGTTATGCTTATGTGAATTTTAGGATAATTATATTTTTCATTTATAGCTGAATTTGCAAGCAAGCCAAGATCTTAACTTTCATCATAGCGAATTTCTTGCATGTTGGTTTACACATTGATTCATTTTTGGCTGTAATGGAAAATTAGATTTGATAGCTAATCTAATCATTTCAAACTAATTGGAATAATTTATAATTTGCATGAAGATTAAAGGTATATTTTCTATTTTCGAGCGAAGAAGAGAAGAAAAAGAAAGAAAACTGAGAGAGAATGAGGAATTCCATAAAACTGTCATGGACAAAATTAAGAATTTTATTAAATCAGACACAAGAACTTTATCCAACGGAGAACTTTTAAGAATCATAAATGACATATGAGATTCAATTGATCATTCTGCAACAATATGCAGTAAATATGAAGATTGAGCTTTCGATGAGTATTATTGGATTAAGAGAATCTATAAAGATTATGATTTAAGAGTCGAAATATATATTAGCAGATTGATAGATACAAAAGGTGATGAATTATGGCATAAAATAAATAAATTTATATATGAATATTAAAAGAATGTTTTTATTGCTAAAGGTACCTCAAAATTCAGATATGTGATTTTGCATTCTTTAAAATAGCAACTCAAATGAGGAAACGAAGTCATTGTATGAAAGACAGAGACAATTTCTATCCTTTAAAAATTGCATTGAAAAATATAGTGATGATTATCTATGTATGAAACCTTAATTTCGTGCATGCATACATTGAAAACTGGAATCCTGATAAATTAAATAAAGAAATTGCATTGAGATGAGCTTCTATGCCTTTACATCTCAAGATAATAAAAAAACTGAAATAAGCCTGCTTGAAGATCAGAATTTACTATTTGTTTAAAAGAGTTACAGAGTCTAGAATATTGGAATAATCCTTCCTGATAAATAGCCTTGCGCATAATTGTCATGGATAAATTCCATCTTGGCATATTTAGCAAGCGTTTTTTAATGTTATTTAATTAATAACTTGGATGAATTTAAAATTTTTGATAGCAAAAAGATTTGCTTATAAGTTCATTGTCATGTGCATCAAAATCAACTCATAAATATTTTTTTCTGAATTACCTGGATCTTCCTTTTGAATCATAATATTATTCAATTATAAGCTTCCAGTTAGAAAATTAAATATATATGAATTCTAATAAGACATAAAACTTTTTATCATATTACCTTTAAATTATAAAAGCCTTATTAAGTCCATTTTTTATAGAAGGAATAATTTCGACAAATAATAATAAAATGCCAACTTATCCAAGTGAGCTAACCGACAACTTTGACGTCGATATTTTCCTCAACAGAGGAGCTTTTGGTATGGTCTTCAAAGTCATAAAAAAAAGTGATTTTTATTAAGGTACTGGAAAAGTTTATGCAATGAAGGTTGTACTCAAAAGCCAATCAAACTGGAAGGACATCGAGACTGAGATGGAAGTGCTTTCATTAGTCAATCCATATAAACTTCATCTAGATAGATTCTATACGCATGGTGACGCTTTCTATATGATCGTTGATTTTTGCCGAAATGGAGATCTACTCAAGGCAGTTTCTGACAAGATAGGCGAAAATGGATTTTTCGAGGAAGACAGAATCTGGAAGTATTTCATACAAATTTGCTTTGGACTTGAGTGCTTGCACCAAAACGAGTTTATCCATCGAGATCTCCATATGCAAAATATCCTTTTGGATGAAAATGATAATGTCAAAATAGCTGACTTTGGGATTTCTCGCCATAATTATTCGCATTCAATTCAAGGTGTTCCTGCTTATTATTCACCTAGGACATGTGATGGAGAGATCCAAACCAAAGAGAGCGATGTTTGGGCAGCTGGATGTCTTTTATATTATCTCTGCAATCTTGAGCATCCTTTTGATAGCAATGCGAATAAAATCAAAAATGAGCCGCATAGACCAACAAGAAATATTTACTCAAATGAGCTGAGAGGAGTCATTGATTGGTGCTTGCAGAAGCAAAGGGAAAAAAGGCCAACAATAGAAGATTTGTTAAGCTATGAATTTATAGTCAATAAAACTCAAAGACTAGGCATTGAAATCCCAAAAGCGTCAGTAATGAAAGAAGCAATTTGGAAGAATCTGCTTAATGAAGAAAGGGGAAAAAATGAAAAATTAAGAAATAAGAATTCTGAATATAAAAAAGAAAATGAGAGCTTAAAAAAGGAAATTGAATTGCTTAAGGCAGAAAATGAGCGCTTAAGAAGCATAATAAAAGGGAACAGTAAGGAAAAAAAAGGATTTGAAGAAGAAGTCAAAGGCAAAATAAAAACTCCTCAAAGTAATCTCAAAATAGATAAAATAAAATCCACTCAAAGCCCTAAAATTCCTGTTAAACAAGGTATCAAATCTTTTCATCCAAAACCATCTGTTTATAATATTATAGATGAAAATGATAGAACTACTTTATATATGTTCGACACTGAAAGTGAAAGCATAGAAAAGAAAATCTTGCAAACTTCAGAAGTCTTAAACTGCTTTACTTGCATAGCTCAAATTCCAAATAGTAAATTATTCTGTTATGGTAATGCTTCAATTTCAGCAATTGAACTAAAAACCAATAAGAATTGTGAAGTTCCAGTTTCAGGGATTACACTGTTAATCGATGAGAATTATAAAGTTGGTGTTTTACCATCTGGAACTCCTTGCGCCTTGTCATCAGCTATTTATTTCAGCCAAAATATTTATTGCTTTGGAGGAGCAGATGGCTATCAAAATCCTTTGTGATTATCTCGCAGATTTGATCTAGTTGGAAATCGATGGAGAGAATTAGCTTCAATGCCAAAACCTGATTTTGGTTGCAATAGTGTGATATTTAATGGGAATATTTTGATTGCTGGATACAATAATAAAAAGCTTTTGCGTTATCTAATTGATGCCAACTCATTCGCATGAATTCCTTATAAATTTAGATTTGCAAGAAAGAACCAAAAGGTCCTGATAAATGCAGAGAGACTGTATTTGATTGAAAGCAATTTCATAATATTTGAAAGCGAAATTGGAAGTGACACTGCTTGGAGAGAAATTGGAGAATCAAAAATCGTTTTTTATGGTCAGGTGTATTGCACATATAATAAAGGAGGAGTGTATATTGGAAGCACTTCTTTAGATGATGAAACAGAAATTCCAATTGCAGAATATTTCAAGTTTAATCTATCCACAAAAAGTTTGACTAAATTATCTTAAAATAAGCTCTATTTTAATTGAGAGAATAAAATAATTTTAGGAGAAGTAAGAAAAGTCGCTGGGGTTAAATTGGGCATGTCAGAAACATATCGTTTCATTTAACGTGGATAATAAAGTCTTAAGGCACGTTAAAGTGATACGAAATGAGTGAAAAGATAACAGATTTTCCAGATTCTTTCTAAAAATCTTAATATAAATTGTGTTAACCCAGATTAAATATTAATATTTAAAGGGTAATTATTTTGAATATTTCTTTATTATATAGATTGTATAGCTTGGTATCGCTCTGAATTATCAAGCTCTTATTATATATATAGATTCGATTAAAATATGCAAAAATATCTCGGGTCAAGCATTGAGATATTTTAAACAAAATTTATTGATGCTAGATATATTGCTTATTGTCTAATTTTTAGTAAATTTATACGAATTTGATCATAGGTGAAAAAGATAATGAAATCTTATTTATTGATAATCTTGTAGAGATTTTGCACTTATTTTGTGAGAATATCTGGAGATTATCTGGAATCATGATGTCTGTCACTATCTAAAGGCACTTGAAAAGAAAAAATATGGCCATCTTTGCTGAAATAACTATAAAATGATAGATAATTCGAAAAACTCATAAATTCATGGCTATAGGATGTTATAGTTTATAAATAATCAATGTCGCTTATAAGTAAAGATGCTGCATGTCTTCTATCATTTTCAATTTTCTGTTTTAGGATTTTTGGTGAAAAAATATTTTATAATTTTATAAAATTTAAAGTAAAGCTTGACTTTGGTAAATTTATTGATAATCAATAATAAAAGTCTACAACCAGGATGACTCTTTTGAAGGCATTTGATTAAGCATATAATTCCAAATAATTTATATATTTATATGCAGATTAAAGAAATATTTTCTATTTTTCAGCGGTGAAGAGAAGAAAAAGAAAGAAGAAAACAAGCAAATGAAGAGCATCATAAAAAAGTCATGAGCAAATTCGAGGATTTTAAAAAATCAGACACGAAAAGAATGTCTAATGATCATCTTTGGTGAATCATAAAAGATATTTGAGATTCAATTGAATATTCTGCAACTATTTGCCCCAAAGAAGAAAAATGGGGCTATGATGAGTTTTATTCCCTTTCATCCTTGTTTAAAGATGATGATTTAAGAGTTTGAATATACGTCTGCTGATTAATGGATGAGAAAGGCATTGAATTAATACATAAATTAGATAAACATTAATTAGAGACTATAAAAATGTGCTTAAATTTCTTTTATCTTATACTAATTTATAAACAGCACAATTCTATGATTACACTCAATTTTATTTTATTTGTTAATATAATCTGAATATTAAAATCAAAATTTCTCTTACAATTACTATAAATGCAAGTATACGATCAGCATAACTACACTTGATTCGCACGCATAGTTTGCTCACCAAACAAAAATTGCTTGAGTTCTTCAAAAGAGATTGACCCTGACTGATCATAATCAACATTCCCAAAGAACTCATTCCACTCTTTATTACTAATCCCTTTAATATTTGTTTTCAGCTCTTTAAGACTTAACTGTCCATCTCCACTTTTATCACACAGTTTAAACGCTTTTTCGAATCTTTTCATATTTTCATCAGTATTTCAATCGGTGCAAGCAGTCAAAAATTCTGAATATTTAATATAGCCTTTTTCCATAAGGTCAGCACTATTTAAAATCCTCTTAAACCGTTTTTGGATTTTTATGTCGAGATTTTTTATTTCGTTTAAAAGCTCTTCATGGCTTATTTCTCCGTCTTTATTTGTGTCGAGATTTTTAAAAATTTCAATATATTCGCGATGATCATTTTGGTTTGTTAGGTTGACTTTGAAAAAGGAAAAAAGTTCTCTGGCAATTTTGTCTTTTGAGGTGAATTCTACAAGGCGAGTGAGTGCTCCATTGTTAGTAGAGGTTGGGGAAGAAGATCGGTTGTTTTTGAGTCATGGGTGGTTCAAAGCTTCTTCAATTGTAATTCTTGTATTGTAGTCATAAGTAAGAATTTTTCTAAGCAAATCCTTTAACTCACTTGAGACTGAAGTCAAGCTATCTTCATTAAAACTAAGCTCTTTTTGATACTCATTCAAAAGATTCACTGACCCCTTTCCTTGGAATGGAGGTTTTCCCTGAGTAATTAAATATAAAATAACTCCAACACTCCACACATCGCTAGCAGGCTTATTAAAAACTCCATTCAACACTTCAGGAGCCATATACCACGTCTACATAATTTTTACCACTTCATTTATTTTCACTAAATCTGCCAACTCCCAAGGATAAGAAAACCCTATTAATTTGCAATTAATTTTTCCATTTTTTGTATCCAAAATAATTTTTTCAAGATTCAGTCCCAAATGAAAAATTCTGCTCCTATGGCAATAATTCAGTCCGCTTAAAATATCTTGCATTATTGAGCATGCCAATGAGTTTCCAATAATTTCACTGCCAAGTTTATCATGCAAATTGCTTCCAAAAAAGAATTCATACACCAAAAACCAGCTATCTGCTGATTCATACACCTCATAAAGTTTTACAACATTTGGGTGATCCTAAATATTTTTTACAAGGATTTGGAATTTTTGAATTTCCATTATAAATTTTTCATGGAATTCCGCCGGAAGTACTGATTTTTTGAATTCTTTTATAACTTTTTTAATATCAGTTCTATTATCATTTGCTAATAAAATATCTCCATAAAACCCTTTATGCAACTTTCTGATCGTCGTATAATTATTCCGAATTGGCGTCTTAAAAAAACTTTGGGAAAAGTCTTTGAAAGATTGATGCACTGGGGAAACTGCGCGAGATGTCCTGGTTGAAACTGCTTTTAAGGTTTCTAGTCTTGATCTGCCTCGTGGCGATGCAGGCTGCGAGTTTCAATTGTCAGTTCGTCCTTTTAACAGTCGTAGCGGCTGCTTTGTTTTTTTTCTTTTTTGAGGCACCTGCAAAGAAATTGCATTGC
>CATKHM010000632.1:0-15903 GCA_949751825.1 Blepharisma undulans
TTCAAGCTATAAGTAGAACCGAAGTTTTATGGAATATGAAAGCAAACGGGTACACAATTAACCCAATGTCGATAAGTTCGTTGTTTAGGAATCAGAATAGGGAAGATTATTTATTTAAACCAGAAAAGATAGACACAGAAAATAACTCTTTTATTGAAGATATTGATTTGGAGCCAAAATTAAATGATAGAAAATTTGATTTATGTGAAATGACTCAAGTTTTGTTAGGAAATTTTCATGCAAAGCTATTTATGGGAATTTTATTTGTGCAGTGTATTGCAATATTAACTGGATATTGCACTATATTTGCTTCATCATCAGCGTCAATTATTCCATTATGGGGAGGAACTTGTAATATCTATGATGATTCAGATTTAAATGAATCATGCAGATTTAAATATTGGGCATTTTTAGGAATTTTCGCTTGTTGTGTGATTTTTTTGACAATAATTGGTATAGTTGAGCAATTGGCATTCCAAATCACTATGTGTGCTGTAAGAATTTTAGTTATTGTCACAATAATTGCAACTTCAATCTATGCAATTGCATCAGATACAAAACTTGATGACACAGGAAGTAATGATGCTGATCCAGATATCGTAAACCCTTGAAGACTTGGGCTTTGTTTTCCTATTATAGTTATGGCTCTATTTTTCCATAATACAATTCCTACAACCACACAGCATGTCCGAGATAAGCCAAAAAGCATCCCTTTAATAGCTTGAACTGTATTAATAACCACAACGCTCTTTTATTTATCAATTGGCTTAATTGTGCCATTTGCAGCAGATGAAGTTGAAAAAATGGTTAGTTTGAATTGGACAGATTATTCTGCAGGCGATGAGCCAGACAAGCGCTCATGGTGGGCATATGTTATATCATATTTTGTTCTTTTACTGCCTGCTTTTGATGTCATGTCAATTTTTCCAATTATTGCTATCAATTGTTCAGATAATCTTATGTCCTTAAAGTATGGCCATTTTGGCGATGAAGAAATAAGTAAAAAGCATTGGGTTTTATATAGACTGGCTGTCGCAATACCACCTATATTAATTGCACTTGTTGTGCATGATTTAAGCTATATTTCAGAGATTACTGGATCACTAATGTTTTTAAGCTTGGGAGTGTATATTCCATTATTTTGTTTAGTTACGAAAAGATTAGTAGATAAACCAAGCCCATATGATGGCTGGTTCTCATCTGATAGAAGTGCGTGGGCGATGATTTTGCTTACACTTTATTTATTTATAGCCATTTGGGTACTGATTTTAATTTATGTCATTACGGAATAGGTGAAAAAATATCTAAATTAATGAGTTTAGTTATAATATTTATTATTTATCTGTATTTTTGCTTATAAGAGCTGGTATTTTCTCTTTCTTCCGGATTTGTTTGGCCTGAATCATCAAAGAAATGATTAAAGTTATCTATATATATCTTTTTGGTATTTTTTGGTTTAATAATTGAGCTGGGTTGTGGATTTTCAGTCAAATTTCTTTTGGCAGCAATATACAATGCCATTGCAGAATTTATAAATGGCCCAATAGCTTGTACTGAAATAATAGAAGCAGTAAAATACATAATCAAGTTATCCATAAGTTCAATCCCAGCAGACTCCAAATTAAAAAAGTATGGAGTTAGCATCAGAAATATAATAGAAATTCCAACTTCAGTAATTAAATTGGTGATTTGAAAAACTTTATCTTCAAACGGCTTATAAAACAACATAAATATCACAATCTATATAAAAAATACACAAATTGCTGAAACCGCATTTATTGTTAGTTGGCTCTGTGGGAAATTATTCAAAAAGACTTGGACAGCTATAAAAATCAATCTTCTTGTGAAAAAGAGGGAATAGTATTGTGTGCTCATAAATCCTGAATTATTTTTAAATTCATAATATAAAGAGTTTCATGGAGCAATCCATTTCTTATTTTTTTTGTTTATAATTTTGCTCAAATGTTTCAAGCTGAGACATGCATGGAAAAAGGGAGTAATGGCTATTAAAATCTAAATAATAATTACAATAAAAGTTCAACAGAGAAAGTAATTCGAGAAAGATAGTGAATTTCCAAATTTTCCTGTACTCAATACCCCTATTATTGCAGCAAAGCCAATTTCAAGATAACATACGATTCAAAAGCGCAAAAATGTACTAAACTTGTATTCCTCAAACATTTTAAGGAATTTCTTTCCTATAAATCTTTGTGAGCATTTAGAAAAGTAATATATAAGAGGGATTGCTATGACCATCCCGCACAGAACTGTTGCATCATTGCCAATATTTACAAGTATTAAATAGCTATTATATCCATAATCACTCGCTCGATCATAAGGAGAATAACTACTATTTTCATCAATAAAATATAAAAATATATTGGGAACCACATCAAAGTCATTCATTGACTTAAAAAATGCAGAAACTTTATCTGATATAGGATAGCTTGCATAAGGAATATAAGCAAGAAGCTGAATAGTGTTAAGCATCGTTCATAGACTTGAAGGATTTTGATTAAAAGTTGATAAAACTACACTTAGCCCAAACACAACTTTTACCCCCGCAGAAACTTGATTTTGAATTTCAATAATTTCCTCTGGAGTAGAATCATATAAAGTACCAGATAAATATTTTTCAAGAAGCACGCTGCCTTGAATTGATTCAACTCGTTCTGAGCCTGTAAAATAAACAGTTAAAATTAAGTTTTTTAAATTTTTTCTACCATAATCACATGATATTGAAAATTCTTTATTCGAAATATAGCTGACTGATCATGAAATAATTGTTTTATTTTGAATTTGTATCAATATTTGTTGATTGGTTAGATTTTGTTTTAAATCTTCACTGAAGCTTAAAATGAGGGTATTATCAGAGTTAACGGTAAGTGTAACATTAAATGTGGTTAAGCAAGATGAATTTTCTATTAATTCTGGCTCACAAAAGCAGCTTCCAGACTTCAACTCAGCATTTTTTACGCATAATGTGCATTTATCTTGATTTTCACATTCAGCACAAAGAGAAGAGCAATTATTGCAGGTATCATTTGTTTTGAACTGCCCTTGCTGGCAGATTTCACAAGCCCCTGAGTTTGAATTAAAACCAAGACCATAGTTACATTTGCAATCTGTAATGTTTGAAGCATTTCATATGCATTTTCGGCAAGATCCTAACTTATAGTCACTGCAGGATTTACATTTTTGATTATAACAAAGATTGCAAAAATTAGTAGAATCTTTGCAGCTTAAGCATCCACTGCTACATTCTGAGCAGCTATTATATTGAGGACCAATTCAATACTGGCTAATTATACAATTAGGTATGCAAACTCCATTGGTTAAGCACGCTTTGCAGTTTTCTGTACATTGCGCTGATGGAAGTGCAAGAAATGATATACTCATTACAGAGTTATATCCTTTTAGATCATAAATAAATCCCTTGTAATAATCAATATAGCCTGAAGAATCTTTTGTCGCTCCTATTGTAAAAGAAATATCAGTTTTGGTGTCTTTAAAATAGTTATATCCTGCATCGGTTTGATGGTCTGCGATCCCATTCAAATAAAAGACTAGTTTGGTGTGCTTCAAATTTGTTTGTTCTGCTGTAAATGCAATGTGGTTTCATTCATATGACCCAAGGGATTGCAAATAAAAGTAAGATCTCACTCCAGAAAATTTGAAATTTAATGAAATTTCTACAATCCCAGTTGACAATTGGAGAACAAAGATCGGCTGGTAAAGATTATCTTGCTTTGAGATAATAATCCCAAAGGTATTTTCTATGTTAATTCATATTGAAAAGGTAAAAGAATAGCCAAAACTAAGAACTGGACTGCTGTAACCAGGGTAAATAGGTAAATGAATAACTGAATTTATACCATTAAAATAAAATCCTCTATTTGGAGCAGCTATTGGATCAAACTCATCATAATCTGGGTAGAACGACGTAGTATTACCAGTTAGAGCTGGAATGCTTCTTTGCTTATCATAAACAACTCCTTCTAAAGTGTCAAATGAGAGGTAAAAAATAAAAGGATCCTCCTCAACACACACTAATCCATTTATTATGAAGCCATCAGGACATTCAGAAACGCATCATCCTAAATACACATAATAGTCATCTGCACAAACTATGCAGTCTCCAGATGTTCCGGATATACATGTCTTGCAAGCGATATCGCATAAAGCACACTCCTCATTAATTAAATCCCAGTAGTATCCATCATTACATACACATATAGATGATGACAAATAAGCATGCTCTCTGCAGGTTATGCATGTGGATGTATAGTCATCGCATACCAAACAAATCAAATCTTGACACAAATTGCAGTTTTTATCATGTCTTACACACCCCCAGTCGTATTGAGTTTGGCAAGAATTGCAGTTTAAGCCATCAGGATAGAATGATAAATCACAATTTGGGATGCATTCATTTGATAGTTCGATTGGGCAAAATGAGCATCCCAGGAAGGTGCCTGAAACAATAATATTTGTGATGGGCTCATTGACACTATACATTTTGATGTCTCATAAAAAGCCTTGATAAAGATTTGTGATAAGATCAGAGCTAGCGCCAATATTTATAGAGAATGATGAGGAAATATCTTGATACCATGAGGCTGCTAAATCAGAAGATACTTCGTTTGAGGAGTTGATATAGAATGATATTTGCTGTTGTGGTGTATAACTTATTATGCTTTTGACAGCTATAAAATTCCAGGATCCTAAAGTAACTGATAAGGAGGTAGTTGTGTATGAAACATAAGAAGCCATTGTTCCATCTTCTACTTTCATAGAAAAACTAAGTTTTGCAGATTGCAATGAAAGTGCAAAAAAAGTTGCTGATACGCTATCCTGCTTGGATATAATATATCCAGTGCCTGAATTCGGATTTATTCATGCTGATATAGTGAATTCTGCTCCAAAAGTTAAAGATATTAAAGAGTCAATTGATTTCATAAATGAAGTTCCTTTAAAATAGTATCCTCTGAGTTTTGCAGCATATGGATCCTCTAAAGTATAGAAAGGGTAAAAATTACTATCATATCCAGTTTGAAAAGCAAGATTTCCTACTGAATCGTAAACTATATCTTTTATCTGATTCAGCCTTAGGCTGAAAATCAGTTCATTTGATAAAGTACATTGGCTACTACTTGCAGTATATCCTGAAGGACAAAAATTTAAACAAACATTTGAGAGCTTAAACAAGGCAGGTTTGCATTGAATGCATTCTGTGAAAGAAGGCCCAGAGCATGTGGAGCAAATTGAATGGCAAAGATCACAGCTCTCTGTACTCCCGTTTCAATAAGCGTTTTGATTGCATTGGCATGAATCCCCCACGAATCCTGCATTTGCGATACAGCTTAAACATTTATTTGAAAATGATGTGCATGAATAGCATTCTTTTTCTCTGCATAGACAGCATGCGAGATCGCTTCTGCATCCATTAAGGCAAGATGCCTTGCATGATTCACAAGAATTGCTACCAGGATAACTTGATACTGAGCAAGAACTCGGACAGAAGTCTCCTATTGGACAGCTGGTGCATGGATTTGTAGAGCAAGAAGCAGTAGTTCATGCTGAGTTTGCGTGATTTTCATCGTTATATATTTTCAAGCTTCACAAAAATCCTTTGAAGCCGATTCCAGTTGCATCATCAAAGCCAATCAGAAGATTACCACTATCTCTTAAGTATGTTTTTGATGTTGAAGTAACTGTAGCGAGGAGAACAGAATCTATATAACTATATGAGCTATAAGTCCCATCTGAGTTAATTTTCCCTGAAAAGGACAAATAATGCCAATCAGATAACACATTTTGTGGAGAAACTGCGATCAGGAGTGACCCATCATTCAATAATAAATTGAGATTTTGGTAGCCACTATTGTCAATTTTTACTATTAAATATTCACTAGCTCCATTGTACTTTTCAATCAAAACCCCTTGGTTTATAGGTTTCACCCAAAGCATTATCGAGAAAAAAGGACTAATGACAATAGAAGCAGTCATATAACTTTGCCCAGTGAAATAATATCCTCGATTTATGGCAGGAATTGGATCATTTGTATCAAAATTAGGATAAATGTCCACATTGTTGTTTCCAACGCTAAATCCTGATAAAGTGTCAAGCAGTATATAATCATTCAGCTCTAAGTCTACAATTAAAGAATTCACCAAATCACAATTATTTGTGCCAGAGTTTTGATTGAAGCCGCTAGGGCATTGCGTGTCACAGAGGACATTTAGAAAGTAATATGAAGCGGAGCATGCAGTGCATTGATAATAATCAGATGATGAACATAAAGAGCACCCAGTAAAACAAGAAATACAAGAAAAGCCATCAAAAGAAAGAGAATAGCCATTGATACAGGCACAAGGAGTTCCAAATGCATTGGCAACACAATTAGTGCATTTATTTGCATCAAATCCAGTGCATTTGCCACAAAGAGGATCATCACAAATATTGCAAGATCCAGATCTGGTACATCCTAAGCTACAAGTTGAGTCACAATTGTGGCATGCTGATGAATCTCAATATTTATCTATATCACATGTCGAAAGACAAGTTGCTAATTGCCCTGATCCACAAATTTCATCAAGTTGAATTGAAAAGTCAAATACAGCTACATTTCAGAGCTGGTATTTGTAAATAAATCCTTTAAAATATGAAGATGAACTGCCTCCGATTTTTATATTTTGGTTAGCTTGGTCTCTATATATCAGTGTATTATATGTTGCAGAGATACCTGAAATACCGTTAAGATAAATGGCAAAAGTAGTTGTGATAGCAGGATTATTGAATGAGCATGTAAATGATAAATAGTTTCACATTGAAAAAGGGGTATTAGACAGAATTTGAATTGAAGATACTTCTAATGGACTTTCTAATGCTGTTTTTATAGAGCCAGATGAGTCAACAATCATTTGTGAATGAGATATAATATCTCCGGTACTATTTACAAAAATTCACATTCCCATTGAGAAGGAATGGGAAAGATAAATGCAAGTATTTGTTATTAAATATTGGCTTCCGTCAAAATATAGGCCTCTTTGCTTTGCGGGGATCGGATCTTCTATTTCTGGGGTATTAAAGAATTGATAAGAGCTTGCGAGTGTTCCTGTAGTGAAAACTGTATAAGTGCCTTGAAAATCTCCATCAAATGCTGCATCTATTACAGGAGAAGTAACTGTTGTACAAGGACTTGTAAATCCATATGGGCAGTTTCTTAAACAAACATTTGATATAAGAAAATAAGAAGAAACACACGATGAGCACAAAAAATATTTATTGGTTTGGCACTGACTGCATAAATTGTCACAAATTTGGCACCCATCTGAACTTTGCTCCCAAAAAGCGTTATTATTGCAAACACATGTTGTCCCTGAGATACCAGCATTTGTTATGCAGGACGTGCAGGAGCCATCAAAAGCAGTGCATGATAAACATTCTTTATCTTTGCATAGTCTACAAGTGAGAGTTGATCTGCAGCCATAAGGGCATGAGTTTACACAAGAAACGCATGATCCAGATGAAAATTGCTCAAAAGGACAGTTATCAGGACATTTAAGCTCAGAAGGGCAAGCAGTGCATCCAAGGCATCCTGATGTTATTCATTCCTGAGATCCATAAGTATTATCATTGTAAATTTTTAAGCTCCACAAAAACCCAGTAAATCCTCACAACTGTGTACTATCTGTCCCAATATAAAGCTGGCCAAAATCTTTGTAATATGATAGTGAGCCTGATAGGCTGGAACTTATAAAAGCACCATCAATTGATAAGGACAGTGCAGTTTTTCCAGAGAGAATATCACTTGTTAATGCTATATAATGCCACCCAGATAAAATGCTTGAAAGTCCTGTTATGCTGACTAAGTTTGAGTTTGCAAGCAGAACAGTCATTATAGGGATTCCTGAAGGAAAATATATGAAAGAGTACTTTGTTGAGCCATTGAATTTCATAAACAAATAATTGTCACTGAGTGGCTTAACCCAAATAAGCAAAGAGAAATATGGACTCATAATAAATGATGTTAGACTCATATAGCTGCTCCCTGAAAAATAGTATCCTCTGTTAATTGAAGGAATTGGATCAGTTGTTTCTCAGTTAGGATATGTATTTGTGTTTGAAATTCCAACAGAAACTCCGTTGACAATATCCAGCTGGATTAAATTTTGTAGAGAAATATCCAAAGATTTTGATGCATCTAATATACAGGTGTTGCCTGTAGAATCTATTGTGTATCCTGATGGGCAATAAGTGAGACAGAGTGATTTTAGCAAAAAATAGCCAGAAGTGCATGAATTGCATTGATAATAAAGAGCTCCAGAGCATAAAGCACATCCTGTATAGCATGGAACACAAGAAAAGCCATCAACGGATGTCACATATCCAGCATCGCAAACACAAGGAGATCCTGACGCATGTGTAACGCATTGAGTACAAAGACCTGCTAAAAACCCTGTACAAATGCTACAAAGAGGATCATCACAAGCATTGCATGATCCACTTCTGACACATCCATTTGGGCATGAATCACATCATGCTAGTGTATTTCCATTCATCCATTCTGTTATAGAACAAGTCCAAATGCAATTTGATATAACTATTGTTGGTGATCCACATACATAATCTGAGAATTCAGAATTAAAGTTTGATACAGCAGTATTTCATAAAGTAAACAAATAAATAAATCCATTGAAATTGCTTGTGGAGCTTTTCCCTAAAACTATTATATTATTGGGTGTATCTCTGTATATATATTGGCCAATTGAAATAGGAGTTTGCTGAATATTGTTTAAATATGAGAGAATAGTGGTTGATATTGTTGCTGTAGAAAATGAAATAACAAAAGAAATATAAGACCAATTTGATGGATTTAAAGCGGCAGTTGTTATTGGTGTAGTAGCTTCCAGTCTGTTTTCCAGTATAATAGACATTGCACCATTTGCAGAAATTGTTATTTTGTAACTTGGGCTATTTGTTAAGATATCGCCTGAGCCTGGTAAAACTCAAATTCACATTCCAATTGAAAAGTTTGGAGAAATATATATGGATGATGAGGTTTTCAGATATGAGCCAGAATAAAAATAGAGGCCTCTATTTTTTGCAGGGATAGGGTCTTCAGTTTCAGGATAGCTGAAAAAGTAATATAAATTTGAAAATGTCCCTGTTATAAATAGCCCATAAGCTCCATAAAAATAATCTGCAAAACTCTGATCAATCACTGCTGTCGAAATTGCTGAACAAGATGGGTCAAATCCATAAGGGCAATCTCTTAAGCATACACTTGAAACCAAAATATTTGGATAAACACATGAGTTGCATATAAAATTTAACGAGGTAGAGCAAGAATTACACAAATTGTCACATTTCTCACAAGTTTTTGTGGAATCAACTCAATAAGCATCAGCATTGCATATGCAATTTCCTCCAGAAATGCTGGCATTATCAACACAAGATGTGCAAGCTAAATTGATTTCATCGCAAGCTTTACATCCTGGTAGATAACACATATTGCAATAATCAGCTATGGCGCAATTTCCTTGAACTAAAATTATTCCTGAAATATATGCATGCTGTATTATTTCATACATCCGAACCATTAGCACTCCTGCAGAAAATGCTCCAGATATCAAATTTCCTCCAATATACACATTTCCACTTGCAAGTGTAAATTCAATAAAAAAATCAAGAGCATTATTTGTTCCAACAAGAGCAAATACATCTAAACTGTCATAGACTAGATAATCTCCTATTTTTACAGTAAATACCCTTTGATTTGCAGTTGCAAATCAGATTTCAGCATATTGGAGAATTATCACATATGTTCCATCGGTGCTTATTGGAATGTCATACCCTCAATCCCCACCAGTTACTCTTTTTGACTTATAAATGTAACCGTTAAGTGTGCGGCCTATTGGAAGAGATGAGGTATCTTCATATGGGCCTGAACCAAGTGGAGAATATCAATAAGCATCAGCAGAGTAAGTAAAACCAAAAGTAGAGGTGTAGGCTGCTCCACCACAATTGATTGCAAGTGCCACATCGGACGGATTTAGAGAGTGGCATAAAGTAATACTCACTAAAATTATCAATGTTTGTCTTACGTCATCATACATTTTATTTTATTCAACTTTGACTTTGGCAAAAATTATTTAAATCGAATTTAAAAATTTTTGGATTATCAATCTTAGAATTTATAACATTTTGACTTTCGAATTTTCGATATAAAGATAAAAATTAGAAAGCTGAGTGGCTAAAAATGTAACTTGCTTATTAAAGAGTAATAAAGTTACTTTTCTGCAAATTACCTGTCTCTCTTAAAGTTAAGAGCTATTTTTTAGCCTATTATCAATTATTTCTATAATGAGCCTGAGCTTTTCATAAACTCAATTAAAAGTTGTATAATATGTTTTATGTTTCATATTGGAATTACATTTCAAAAGAAGAATTCTTATTGAAATTTGAGGAAGTAAATGGCAATCTAATCATTTAAAACCAAAATCAAGAACAATTAGGAGATCCAAAAAATTTTAGCTATGCTAAGTTTTCTTTTATTTTACTGAGCCATTATTTTGTATAAATGCAGATAAGCTTAAAAGTTAAAAATTGACGATAATCTCTCTTTTGAGAAAAATCTTATAAAAATAAAAATAAAAAATCAACTAAATCTCATAAAAAGTTTGTTTGTTTTCCTCCATAAGTATAATAAATGCAAACAAAGATATTTCATATAAAAATCCTGCAAATAGAATTTTTATAAAATAATGCTTTCAGCAATTTAAGCTGTAATTATTTTTATAAAATTATTTTAAAACAGCTGTTTTTGAATTTTGATATCACTTATATTTTTTTAAATTTGCTGTTCGAGAATAAGTCAGGATAAATAAATTTATGTTTTAAAAATTATAGCAATTTGTTGTTTATAATTTTTTGCTATGAATCCGTCTCTAATTACTTATTTCCTCTTTATATTTTGCTATTAAATGATTTTATTAATCAAATCTTTTCATTTTACTTATAGCTGTAAAGACTATCATCATTTAAATAACCATCATTAATAAGAAACATAAGAAGATTGAAATTGCATATATAAAAATTATAATAATGCCATATTCAATATAAAATCATTATCATTCTATATCGAAATCATTTCAATTTTTTATGAATAGTGATACCTAATTGCACAAAGAAAAATCTTTTAAATTATTCTTAAATAGAGCAATTTATATTAATTAAACTAAATCTTTATTGAATTTTTTCAAAAGATAGTGTTTTCACCTGCTCCGCAAATTATGATTCTTTTAATATTTCTTACTCAATAATCAGAATCAATTAGTATTGATTTATCATATTTAACCTTATAAAGTTTTGATTTAAGATAAATTAATCATATTTATGAGGTCTAAGTCTAATATCAGTAATCAATCCAGCTTAAATAGATGGTCAAGCTCTCTTTTTTGATAATATTTTTCTTAAAATTTTTGACAATAAATAAAAAATAAGTTTTGTCTTAATTATTATCATTTAGAAATTTTCAGGATTTGATTTTGTATTTTTAGTAAAGCTCTTTAGCGATTACATTTTTCATATTAAATATGCACTCATAAAATTATTTCTTATAAGCCATATTCGAAAACTTCTCCAAGAATTTATTGAATTTATGCTTAAGAATTATTTTTGTTTTTTTGTTTCTTGCGATCAAATTTGTGCTTACTTTTCTATTTTCTCCTTCAGATCCTATAATAATCCTCATTTATAACAACGACTAATATCTTTTTATCTATTTCCATTTCCAGCATTTAACCCAGCTAAATCAAAATATGAAAAAATTGGTTTCAAGATGTTTCATATAATTCTATAATGCCAAAACTCATCCTGATTTTATGCGTTATCATAAACTCAGTTTTTAGTTTTATTTATCAATCTCTTGATGACCACATGACACTCGGCTGGGACATAAAAGAAGATTCCATTACTTTTAATTTACTCTGCACAGGCACCTGATGCGGTCTTGGATTTGCAAATACCATGTTTGGATGTGACATGTACATAGCAATTGGGGGTGGTAATGCTACAGTCCCTATTACGATTATTGACATGTGGTCAGAAAATCATGATACTCCAAAATATGATGAAGAATATTGGACTGGAAGTGATAGCATAACTGATTATTCAGGATATTTTTATCCCAACATTATTTTAAAGGAAACTAACGAAACTACGCACTTTATTAACGCCACTTTTACAAGGCTTTTAGACACAGGGGATATATGGGACACTGTAATCGTGCCAGGAAGAAGTATTAATATCAATTGGGCTTATAGAAATGGAAATGATGGCATGTTTGATAAGCATAGTAGCTATTCTCAAGGAAAAATTAATTTTGCTAAAAATATAGACGATGAAACGTTTACATCTTTGGCAAGCGAAAATGTGCCGTTTTCGCTTCATGCAGTAGCTATGACAGTTTTTTGGCTTATTATAGCTCCTATTTCAATTATGGTAGCAAGATATTGCAAACATCTTCGATGCTGATATTTTTGCCATCTTATTGGTTTTAGCATAGTAATTTTTGGCACTATTGTTAGCGCTTCACTCACATATAAAATTCATACAGTTTCTTATATCCAAACCACATCAAAGCCAAGATATCATTCAAGACTAGGACTTATTTTGACATCTTTGGTTCTAGGGCAAGGTTTTTTAGGGCTTCTGTGCAAGATCCTCCAGATAAAATGTACAGTTTATGGGATAATTGCCCATGCAAGAAGAGTTCATAAAGCAGTGGGGTATGGAATTCTTATAGTAGGACTCATAAATTGTGCATTTGGGTTTGACATTTTTAGCAGTTCTGGAATTTATTTTGCAGGGCTTGCTATCATGTTGGTGATAATGCTTATTTTTGAGCTAAGGCATCAACTTTCTTTTTGAAAACCTTCATTTTTATGTGTAAAAACGCTTCCTGATATGTCACATCAAGAAGCAATAGAAAAAATTGAAAAAGAAGGATTAAAAATAATGTTTTATGAGGATCTTGTAATGAATGTCGGAAAGTTCATTACTTCACATCCTGGAGGAGCATTTTTTCTTAGAGATACCATAGGAGAAGATGCAGGAAAGTATATGATAGGCTGCAGCAATATTAATGGAGACCTAATGCCATATACCCATTCGCTTCCTGCAATTGATTATACATTGAAGCTGGCAATTGGCAAAATTCCATACCCAGAAGGGTATTTACAAGTTTTGGATGAAGAAGAAACAAATGATTGCATGTTTTGATATATTTCCTTTCAACAGGAAATAACAGACAAAACTAAGCTAATTTCTTTAAATTCTCCACATTTTCGTCTTAGTGAAAGAGCTCATAACCCAGCTTGGCTCGGAAAACATTTTAAAATAACTGCCACAGTTAACAATACTGTAATATCCCGATATTACAGTGCTTTTTTCGCAAATCTTCACAGCTGAGCAAGAGAACTTGACAACAGTGGAAAATTGTCAAAAAAATACCCAGCTTGTAATGAAGGGAATTTGCAATTTATTTATAAAGTTTATGAGAATGGCCAGATGACTCAGTATTTAAATAAACTTGAAGACCTTGAAGCTCTTGAATTAAAAGGGCCAATTGGGCCTGGTTTATTATTAAATACATTTTCTGGCAACTTTATCGGCTTTGCTGGCGGTACAGGGCTGGTCCCATTTTTAGATGTTGTTTATCATCTTTGAGTCAACAGAAAAAACCCTCCTCCGATGACTTTTACGTTGTTCGCTTCTTTTAGGAATTTTGCTGATTCTTTTTGTATAGATTTATTTGACGCCACTTCAAGAGTTTTGGGTGAGAGATTCAAGCTGATCCAGGTCATTGATAGACAAGCTAAAGAAATGAATTTAACTGATTTAATTAAGAAATATGCAGAAACCAAACCGGATCGTGCATGAATTAGTGGTCCTGCAGGCTATAATAATTTTATCAAAACCCTTTTGCTTGAAGCAGGCTTAGAAAGAAACAAAATAATACTGGTATAAAAATTTTTAATGCAATTTTAATAATAATTTAAATTACGAAAATCTGTCCAGTCATTTATCTTAGCTTTCGTCATATAGAAGAATTTCAGGTTCAATTTTGTATTTTCAGTAAAAATTCTTTATGTGAAAACAAAACTCTTATAAGCTGTGCAGCCATAAAATTATTATTTCTTATGAGCCACATTAAAAATCTTCTCCAAATATGCATTAAATTTTTATTCTTAAGAATTCTTTGTTTTTTATTTCTTGCAATCTAATCTGAGCCTGCTTTTCTGTGGACTCCTTAAATCCTCTGATAATCTTTGTTTGTAACAGCAACTAAGATTTTTTATCTATTTCCATTTCCAGCACTACATCCAGCTAAATCCAAAAATGAAAAAACTGGTTTCAAAATGCTTCATATAATTCTATGATGGCAAAACTGATCCTGGTATTAAGCACCATCATAAGCCCATGCTTTAGTTTTATTTATCAATGTCTTGATGATCACATGACCCTTGGATGGGAAATAAAAGAAGATTACATTACTTTTAATTTACTCTGTACAGGCACCTGATGCGGTCTTGGATTAGCCAATACTATGTTTGGATGTGATATGTACATAGCCATAGGGGGTGGTAATGTTACAGTCCCTATTACAATTATTGATATGTGATCAGAAAATCATGATACTCCAAAATATGACGAAGAATATTGAACTGGAAGTAATAGCATCACTGATTATTCAGGATATTTCTCCCCCAACATTGTTCTAAAGGATACTGGGGAAACCACGAACTTTATTAACGCCACTTTTACAAGACTTTTAAATACAGGGGATATATGGGACACTGTAATTGTGCCAGGAAGAAGTATTAATATCAATTGGGCTTATAGGAGTGGAAATGGTGGAACTTTTGATCAGCATAATGGGTATTCCCAAGGAAAAATTAATTTTGCCAACAGTATAAATGATGAAACGTTTACATCTTTGGCAAGCGAAAAAGAGGGACTTTCACTTCATGCAGTAGCCATGACAATTTTTTGGCTTATTATTGCTCCTATTTCGATTATGGTAGCAAGATATTGCAAGCATCTTCGATGTTGATATTTTTGCCATCTTATAGGTTTTAGCATAGTAATTTTTGGCACTATTATTAGTGCATCACTTACATATAAAATTCATACAGTTTCTTATATCCAAACCACATCAAAGCCAAGATATCATTCAAGACTAGGACTTATTTTAACGACTTTGGTTCTAGGGCAAGGTCTTTTGGGGCTTCTTTGCAAGATTTTGCAGATAAAATTTTCAGTTTATGGAATAATTGCCCATATAAGAAGAACTCATAAAGCAGTGGGATATGGAATGCTTATAGTAGGGCTTATAAATTGTGCATTTGGGTTTGATATTTATAGTAGTTCTGGAATTTATTTTGCAGGACTTGCTATTATGTTGATAATTATGCTCATTTTTGAGCTAAGACACCAGCTTTCTTTTTGGAAGCCTTCATTTTTATGTTTAAAATCTCTTCCTGATATGAAGCATCAGGAAGCGATGGAAAAAATCGAAAAAGAAGGATTAAAAATAATGTTTTATGAGGATCTTGTAATGAATGTCGGAAAGTTCATTACTTCACATCCTGGAGGTGCATTTTTTCTTAGAGATACCATAGGAGAAGATGCAGGAAAATATATGATAGGCTGCAGTAGTATTAATGGAGACCTAATGCCATATACCCATTCCCTCCCTGCAATTGATTATACAAGAAAGCTTGCAATTGGTAAAATTCCATACCCAGAAGGCTATTTACAAGTTTTAAATGAAGAAGAAACAAATGATTGCATGTTTTGATATATTTGTTTTCAGCAAAAAATAAGTGAAAAAA
>CATKHM010000633.1:0-15899 GCA_949751825.1 Blepharisma undulans
ATATTTTTATAATATTGAAAATTAGTTCGCCTATTTACTGGTGTTTATTTAAATTTTTATCATAAGGATTATATATTCATATGCATTTTTTTGCAAATGATTACTTATGGTAATAGAGCAGACTATTTATATTCATTATCTTGACGTGTTGGAAATAGCTTAAAACATCGAAATATATTTAAAAGATGAATTTTATTGTCATTTTTATATAAAATTTCTTTGCTTGATTATATCAAGCAATTAGTGTATGAAAACTTCTTCTAATAAAACTAGTTAAGGTTTAGACTTTATTATGGCTTTATAAAGAAATGGAAGACATAAATCAGTTATCTATGCAAAATTCATCTCAAGCACAGCCAGATATCAAGAAATTCATCAAGCATATGCACAAAAAAATCGATGAAATACAATTGCAAATGCATGAATCCAAGCAAGACTATGAACAGTTAAGAAGTGAAGCAAAAGCTATGGAAGCTCAAAATAATCGAGATACCAATGATATAACTGATAGAATTCTTGATGAACTTGATAGGATTGAGCAAGAGTTCAAAAAACAAGCAGGAGAATCTAAAACTGAGGTTGGGTTTTTAAAGCAGCAAATAGCAAGTGTAACTCAAGAAAAGATGAAACTGGAACAAAATTATTTGTTGCTCGCTACTCGTGTGGGAGAGGCAGAAAGAGTTATAGGGATTGAATTGATGCTTCCTCATATAGACGATCCAAGAGGCTATGAATAAACTGAAAATGTGTGAATTTTATGAAAATTAGGAATAATTAACTAGTAAATTCGAAGCGGGTTTTGTTTTGAGTGTGTCTCTCAACACCTATAGGTTTGACTAGGTAAGAAATTTCTTCGCTTTCTAGAAGTGTTCGGTATTCTCTTGAATCGTTTACGGTATTAATTGTTTTTATTCTTCGGATCTCAGGCTCTGAGACAATTTTTTTCTTTTTCTTTTTTTTTGTAAATGCTTTTTTCGCTTTTGCATCGTTGAAAACATTTTTCTTCCAATTTTTAAGTTCATATTTGATGTTTTCCATTGGAACGCTAAAAACTTCGATTGATTGGTTTGATTCTGCGGACTCTCCTTGAATTTCTTTCTCATCGAAATGAGGGAAAATCACAGCTAAATGAGTTTTTCTATCATTGAGGAGGCATTTTTCTTCTTGCTTTTTAAGTATTGGTTTTAAGAACTTTTCGGAGACAGATTGCTGCTTTTTGTTATTAACTTTTTTGAGTTTGGATATAGATTTTCCACGGAATTGCGCAGCATAAATACAGCTGAATGTTCTTGAGCGATAAATACCCGGTTTCTTTTGGTTCAAACTAGATGCTCTCAGTGAATTTAAATATGGCTTACCTACAAAAGATAGCCTATATCTGTTGGCGTTCGAATGGCTTGAAGATTGAGCTTCAGCTGCTAATTTCTTGAGAGCCTTAGGTATTGAGCAACTCATGTCGAATAAATTAATTTATATCCGATTAATACTAAATTTTGGAAATAATGGCTAATTTGTCGAAATAAAGATGCGCAATTCTTCATTTTCTTAGTAAATCTGATTTAAGATATTTAAAATATAGCTCTCGATATATTATGCTAAGACTAGATTTTTGAGTATCTTTTATAATAAATTTGTAATTTTTCTATATGCTTTTCTGTTTTCTATGATCTTTTAACTATAAGAGAGTGATTTATAATGCATTAGTCACTCAGACAAAATTTAGAATTTTGAAATTGTTTAAGTTTATTTAATAAGTTCTGAACGATTGTTGGGATGATAGTAAATAATAATTATGATATATTTTGAGAGTTTTACAATTGTTACAGAATTCTTAATAATTTTTTACAATTTTCCATAAAGATTTATTTTATAAATTATAAATATAAGTTATTATTAAATATCTCTGCATTAATTTAGATCTACTTTAGAACACTCTCTTAATCCTTCAAAAATCATTTAATATCAACACAGGCAATTAAATTAATGAAATTTTAAATAAATATTCAACCATTAGAATATTTTATTATCCTCTTCACCTGCTAAAACCCTCATCTTCAGCTCTTAATTTAAATTCATACGCTTTTTTCTCCATCTCAAATCCTAATCATATTAAATTGTCGTTATACATTAATTATCTCTTCGATGGAAAATTATGAGCGGTCTTGTACACCTTTGCTTTCCTCCCGTCCCAGCACTCCCAGAAATGCTATAAAAGCTGTTTTCCAGAGCTTCCAATTTATAAATGAGGTGACCGAAAAAATTAATGAAGTTTTAGAAATTCTTGAGCCTTTCAAAGATCCAGATAATGCCAAAATTAAATCAATTCGATGTTTAAATCTCACTACTCGACAAACAGAAAGATTTAAACCTATCATTGCAGAAGCCTGCGAAAAATTATATCAACTGAAAAATGAGGATATAAGGAAATTAGACAATGATATAAAAGGAGTTGAAAGCGAATTAAAAATTCAGCTCGAGGCTAATGGAAAATTAAAAGCTGAATTGCATCATTTGCATAGTAAATTTGGATTATTTGAAGAAGAATTAAAAAATTGAAGAGGACAATTGGAAGAGGCACCTTTAGCTATGGTGGAAAGTATTGCTGGGACTCTTAGAAAATACACTCAGTTTTCAAAAGAGAAACACCCAAAAGAGCAATTTACAAGAATATTAGAAAGCTTTAGTGCTTCTTGAAATACTTATTATCCTGATACATTTGATAGACCACCCTCTATACTTGAAAGAGAAGGATTTTTAGATGGCGATTTCAATGAGTCAGAGAATCTTTATTTTCATACAAATTGTGAAAACTGCAATAGTTTAAGAGCAGAATTAGACCAATCAGAAATGAATTTATTAAACGAAATAGAAAAAAACTATAACTTGCAAAGGGATAAAGAAAATGAAGTTAACGAGTTGAAGAAGCAGCTGGAAAAAATGTCAGAAAGTGACGAAATTGACTATGAAATTTATATTAAAAAAATTCGAACAGACATAGAAAACTTGCTGGATTGCGAGCTACCTGATATATCAAATGACCCCAAAACAGCTTTGCCAGAATTGTGAATGAAGATTAGAAAGGTTATTGGAGAAAATGCAAAGAGATTGAGATCAAAAGTTGCCCCAGTTGCTGCTAAACAAGAAACTAATTACATCGATTGCAATGTGAAAGACATAGAGAACCTGAAACGAAAAATAGATGATATCTATGAAGAAATTGAAAATGGAAAACCCAGCAAAGTATACAAAATTATTATAGCCAGCTCTGAATTTAGTTTACTTTTAAAAAAAACTGATGATTCATGAAATTTGAATTTTCCAAAAAAATATGAAATTGCGCTTAATGCTGGCGCAAATAAAAAAATTCTGAGCCAAAACAACCCAGTATTTAATTCGCTGAAAGCTATTTTATCTGAAGAATTTAATGAAGCTCAAAATCTTAGACTGATTGAGCTCGAGAGCAAATTAGAAGAGCTTAATAATTCATCATATAATCCAATTTTAACGAAAAATTTATCTACAGAAAGCGAAATAATTGCAAAACTTTATGAAGAGATCAAGGGCAAAAAAGAAGAAATTTCTAAATTAGGTCATGAGCTTGAAAGAAAAGTAATTGAAAATGGAAAATTGTCTGAAAATATAGAAAAATATAAAAATGAGCTGCTGCAAGTGAAATCTAAAAGTGGTATAACAAAAGATACAATTGAAGAGCTAAAATCTGTTTTCACAGATGCTACTGTTTCAGATTCTTTTAGGGTAGAGTATGAAGAACCTGAAGAAATGTAAAACTTATTTAGATTGTTTGATATTGAAGATCTTGAATCAAATATAAATACAGAATTAAGGCTTAAAGACCAAGAAATCAAAAAACTGCAGCAAGAAAAAGCTGACTTATTAGAAAAGCTGGATAAGTCAGGGCCATATACCGAAATGCCTGAAATCAGTTTTAATTGCACTTCAAAGCCTCAAGACATTCAAGAAATTTCTGAAGTAAAATCCTTGATCTCTCAAAAAGAAAAAGAGCTGGAAAATCTTCCTCCAGGAACAAGCCCTAATTTGCTTAACAGAGAAATAATCAAGCTAAAATCCAAGCTGCAGGACATAAAAACCAAAAAAGCTTTGGACGCTCATGCAACTCTTCAAACCAGATTAAGCCGATCAATGGCAAAAATTGAAAAAGATTGGTTAATAACAGAAGAAAAATCTAAACGTGTCCCAAGCAACCACAGCAAAAGAATGATTGAGTTAGCTGACGCAAGTCGTAGCTTATCTCCAGATAATTTTAAAAAAGCCGCTGCAGAAACTCAAAGGTTCTCAATGAATCCAAATTTCTCATTTAGATCAATAAATTTAATAAAGCAAAAAAGGGTCCAAAATTCTATGGCAAGTGAAGAACTTGAATATTTGAGAACTGAGCTTGAAAAATGCTTGGAAGAAAAATCTACCTTGCAAGTTCAATTAAAAAAATTTACAGAAAATGATAAATTGGAAGAAAAATTAAATGAATTAAAAGCAAAAGAGCATACAGCTGAAATTTTGATTGAAAGAGCACTAAAGCAAGAAGAAAAACTTAAGGAAGAAAGAATTGCAAATCAAAAGCATTTAAAAAATATAGAAAAAGAATACGAGGAAATCAGAAAAGAAAGAGCTAAATTAAAGATTATGGGAAATGAGCTTAAAGCAAAAGAAAAAGAAATTGAGCTAAAAAATATAAATGTAAACGAAAGTCCATTTTTAAGGCGAATATCAAGAGCAAATACTAGCACGGGATCAGACTCTTCTGGAGCAAGTTTAAGCTCACCAAGAGCTTTTAAATTTGATGAATTTGATAAAGAAAGAGAAAAGTTTATTTTAGAAAAAAAGAAAATGTGTATTCTTGTCAGCAAGATTAATAATGAGAAAACAAAAATAAATGAAGAACGAAACTCTTTGGCGAAAGAAAGAGCTTTACTTGAATTTCAAAAGTCAAAATTTTCGGAAATCTTGCCAAAATTAATGAATTTGGTTGAAAAAGACAAGAATTAATAAATTTTGTAGAAAGAATAATTTTTGTGTTCTAAGATTTATTCTAGAAATAATAAAGAAACTCTTGTCTTTCATATTGTTTTTTAAGAAAAATAAGCAGTATATTATAATATAAAATTTAACAATTTTTTTCTTGAGTAATTTTTGAATTTCAATTCTGATAAAAAATCAAAGATTTTGGTTATTTCAAGCATCGCAGATTTTTTCAATAAAAAGCTCATTTTAAATTCTGTTGTGTCAGCAATTCATTGAATATGGAAGCCAAGCCTGCAGATCTCATTCAGTTATACTTTCAGTAATTCTAGAGTTTATTATAGCAATTTCACAAAAATACTTATTAAGCCTATAAAATTGATGATCTAATTATATCATATTTCTACCGATTAAAAAATTATGAGTCTAAATATAGCATAAATTGCTTGGCTTCACATCAAATAGAACCTTCAAAAATCTGTTCTTAAAAAATCATCTTTCACATAACAATGAAAATTAAAAGAACTAGACTCTAATAAGCAGAGCACGAGCAATTAAATAGAATTCATTTATGCATTCGTTGAATTTATATAGTGTTTGAGCTGCTTATTTATAATATAACTCTAAAATCAATATGAAATATTTCTCATAATAAATAAAAAATAATTCACGTCAGAATCTACTCCAGCACATCAGTCATTGCAGACAATTAATTAAAATCAAGCGTCTTTTTAAGGAAATTATCAGTTAATGATAACTTGATGCAGCAGAAACACTAATTCATAGTTAATTTATTTTTATAAATTAATTCAAAAAATCAAGATCTTTAGTTATTCGATTGAATTTGCTAGCTGCCTCTTATCAATTTAATTGAGTACGATTTCCTTATTTTTAATCATAAGGTGTAGAAAAAAAAATGATAAATCATCATACCATTTCACATATAATTGCTTACTCAATTTATGCTAAAACACATTATCCAACACATTACAGCAAAGATTGAAACTACAGCAAACAATTTTGACTTTATCAGAAAAATATTGACTCCTTAAGTTGCAATATTAATCACTTTCTTCAACTTGCACCTGAAACTTTTTAGCTTTAACCGCAACTTCTTTTATCACTAAAGGTCTAATGTACTTTCTCGATCCTCTCTCAACGTCTTCTCTAACCAGAATAAAAATTCAGCCATTCATAAAGTGTGATGTCACTTCTGTAATTGCAATTTTGATGGACGCCATAAATTTTTTCCTTCGAGAATGGTATTTCAGTGTGCAATTGTTGGTTCCTTGTATGAAATTTTCACCTTCTTTGTTATGGTTGATTAGCGCAGGCTTAGGCTCCGCAGTCCATGCTTCCACAATTAATGGAACTTCGTCGTTTTCGGATAGTATTTCTGCAGTTAATTCTGATAAAATTACATTGAAATTAAAAAATCTCTTTTTGCAAATTATTTTTGGGAATCCAATTGCTGACAGCTTGTATTTAAAATCTTGATTCCTATCCGTGATGTATCTAAGAAACTCTTTCTTGCTCAATGCTTTTTTTTGTTTTGGAGATCGTGAAGACTTCAAGTTTTTATTCAAGCTTTCAAAGAGGTCTGATATCTCCACTGCTGATGACTTCAATTGTTGTGATGATTCTCAAAACTGGCAGATCTGATTCGTTCTCTGCTGCACTGTGCTGAGAAGAATTTCTCATGAATTGTCTGCAGAAGGTTGCCCAAAAGGAAATAAAAAGCTTGATTGGCTCTTGTTTCCATCCACACCCGAGTTGAAGATGTTTTCGCCCATTTTATTTGCCAGAGACTAAAAAAACCATTCACAAGTGCAGCCTGAGATTGATAGAAACTTTCTCTTACTTATTTATGACACGTTGACCGAGTTCACTAATTTAAGATTTTATAAATTTTCTTTTTCTTTTGTGTTCGTTGCCATTTATTAGAAATTGTATGCTGCACAAGTCCACTGACATTTTGCTGAAAGATAGCGGGGATCTTACTATTACTCTGCCTAAGATTATTTGTCAGCAAAGCTAAATCATGGCTTTATTTAATATTAATAAAATGTTTTAAAATGAAGAAAGTAAATTTTTAATTGCAAGCCTTATCGGTGATAGCAAGTTTTTCACAAAGCACATTATGATGTAAAAAACAGAAACATGAACTTATTAGTCTGATTCGAAAATATAAATAAAGTTTCAAATTTGAGCCAGATTAATTCATCTCATGGTAATCATCTTAAGGTCAAATTTTGTAAGATAAATCCAATGAAGTCTTGAGCTCTCTTAATCAATAAATAAATACCTTAAAACAAAAGATATTAGCATTCAAAACAAAGATAATTACAAATTAAGTAGTTAAAGAAATTATTATTTCAATTATTTTTTACTTGGTTTTCTGCTTTTTGCCCATTCAGAAAATTGATTTTTCAGTGACATAATTTGATTGAACATAACTGCAGTCTCCCCATCTGTTCTAACTAAATCAGAGTCTTGCAAAGCATGTAAAATAGCTTCAATAATTTTTTTGGCTTTTATTGTTAAATCAAATTGCTCTATCGAGATAATTGCAGACGTAACAGAAGCAGCAATCATTTCCATTAATGATTCTAACCGCTTTGTATCTTTATCGCTGATAAATCCGCCTTTTTTGTTAATAAGTTGTATTACTGCAATAATTTTGCCATTTCAATTTTTTATACAACCCATTAAAATATTTTTGGCTTCCTGAGCCCCTCCTACATTATCAAGTTCAGGATTATAACCGAAATTCATTTTCGGGTTTTCTATAACAGAAATATCGCCTTTTGCTATAACTTCTCCTGTGATTCCCATATTATAGGGAAATCTCAATACTTGGTCTCCATAGTATTCATCATTGTTTGGGTCATGGCACATCGTAAATAATTCTTTTAAATAGTTATCCACAAACACAATCCCTGCACATTCAAAGTCAAAATAAGAAGGAAAAATATTTCTTATCCTATTTGCAATATCTTTATGTGTCAGTGAGCTTGAAATTTTGGCTGCTAATCCTGCAGTCTGTCTAGCATGCTTCTGTTCCAATGATTCCTGGGACTTTGCAATTATTCTATCAATTTGTAAGGAAACCAAAATTGCAAGAGATTTTACCAAAATCTCGTCCACTGGAGAAAAGATTTTTTTCGTATTTTTTGTCGTGTGTTTATCTTGGCATTGGATGACTAAAAAAAGATCTTTTCCTATTCGAACTGGGGCTGCAAGCGAATCTTGATTTCTGATAGAAAATTTTAATTCTTCTAATTTTTGAAAAATTGGGTCTTCTTGATTGGCATTTGGATGGGTATGTACAAGTATCCAGTTATTGCCTACTCGGGCTCGGCCTATGAAGTCTGAGGACTGTCCAAATGATTTTGTGTACTCGTCTTTTGCCTTGGAACTTGCTATAAAAATTGTGGTTTTTTCGCATTTTATAAGTGATTTAGTAGAGCGTGCGAGGCCTTTGCAGATTTGCATAAGGTCTTCACACTTGGAAAGCTGCGCCATTGCGTGACTAAGTCTGTCAAGTTTTCCAAGTGAAACTAAGTTGTTTTTTAATCCATTTAGAGTCCCTTTACTACCATCCAAGGTTGCATTTAAGTGTTTATGTTCAAGAATAGACTTATGAGAGCTTTTTTCAGTTGGCATCATACTTGTAAATGAAGAACTCTCTGGTATTTCTTGTGTTTCTGGCTTCTGAATAGCTTCTGAAAGCATCCTCCTATATCTTTTCAACGTCGCACACAGCTGTGAATTTTCTTTCTTTACCAACTCCGTTTCTTTCTTAGCTGCATCAATTTGTTTCTTATAAGTTTCCATTTCTCCATTCATTTCTGTCATCTGCTGTTTTAAATCAGTAATAAATAAATCATGATAAAGTGC
The DNA here is from genome assembly GCA_949751825.1 of Blepharisma undulans. NCBI lineage: Eukaryota > Ciliophora > Heterotrichea > Heterotrichida > Blepharismidae > Blepharisma > Blepharisma undulans. The sequence continues at coordinate 8,899 of CATKHM010000633.1, forward strand.
ATGTACATCTCCATTTGTGGCACCTTTTTCTTCAAGAAAATTTTTATTCAGCTTCTTATGATTTTCAATTTGTTGCTCTAGATCTTTTACTTGTTTTTCTAGCAGTTCTATCCTTACTTTATCAGCTCTATGTTGTCTTTCTAATTGGCTTATTTGTTGAATTAAGCTAAATTTGTTCTCAACTTGATTTCTTGGGCTTGTGGCTTCAGTTGTAATTAGTTCATAATTTTTGATTTTTGGGAGAACGTATGCATTCATATCAGATCGACTGGAAAATGAATATTCGTGACTAGGAGTGATTATTGGGGATAAACTTTTAGGTCTGTATCTGCTTTTTAATGGAGATTTGCCAGTAAGATTCTTGTTCATGTTGAAAAACTATGTGATTTAATTATAGTTTTATAAGAGAAATTTTCTGAAATTTAATTAATTAGCATATATTAGCTACAATACGGAAATGTAAATCCACCACATGCAAGCAGCACAATAAAGCCTATCACAATCACTATGATCCCTATAATAATCAAAGTGAGTTTGAAATTTTTACACCACATATGTCTCTTGACTCTTGCAGAAGATTTTCTAAAATCAATCGCTTGATCACTCATATATGCAGTTTTACTGACCAGCAGCTCTATTTTATCTCCTCTTTGGATAACTTTGTCGATATTTTCAATCATAACGTCTCTTGTCTTATCTAATGTTTGTTTGACGACTTTTAATTTGTCTGCGTTTGGGTCTGTATTAAAAAACTGCATTCTTTGCTTCATGGTGTCTTCAAACTGTTTATTGGCGGAAAATGCAATGGCTTTTTGGGCTTCTTCGCCAAATTGTGAATGAAACTTGTCTTTGAGGTCAAATAAGAAATTGTAAGCGGCACGATTTGAAAATGCGGCATCAGTCATGCAGAGAAATGTGAAGCCAGAATCGTTGTGGTAGTGGAAGATGTATTTGTCTTCGTAGGAGTAGGATATTGAGGAGTTTGGTTTGATTTTTTCAAGAATTTTGAGGGCCATAAGCTGAAAATTGCCAGTGGCAAGGGAAACTTCGGCGAGAGGAGTTGGGTTGTTATCATTTGCGACAAGAGCGTAGATAATTGATGATGACATTTAATATTATTTTAAATAGTTAATCATATTAATAGACAAAATTATCGTATATTAATTTTAATTAGAATTTCAACTTTTAATCAAAAATTAATTTCAAGTTTATGATAATTTTTTTAGCTTAAAATTAAGATAATAATATATAAATAATAATATGGAAAAGTCTTATCTAACAATTGTGAATTTTTATTTAAGTACCCTCCTTAAAACATAAAACTCAGTATTGTTAAATTATTTAAAATTAATCTCAAAAGCAAATCATTAATCTGCTTTTTATGACATTCCAGTATATTTTCCATTACTTGCATTAACAATGGAACTATCTATGCTCTTAGAAAATCTCTATATGTCTTCAGAAGACTCAAGAGATGACACTGTCAAAATTAGTCTTCTCAAGTTTTACTATACACAAATAATCAAATTCCATACTGCAAGAAGACCAACTCGATCATTTTTATTTTCAGATATCCCCGAATTATATCGTCGCTCCTTCAAAACCAATAGATCGAATCGAAAGTCATCAACTCATAATTCAGCTTCTTTAATGCAAGCTCTATCTGATCCATTCAAACGGACAAGTTTGGACGATTTAAAACTTGTGTTAAACAGTTTAGATGATCAAGGATGGAAATTGAAAAACAAATTATGTAAAATCTAATCAGACAGTGATGATGAGTATGACATTGTTAGAAAAAACTTCTTATATTTGTTTGCGGTGCATCGCCCTCAGGATGGGGCAAGACTACACAATGGTACTCATCAAGTGCATAGATTAAATGTCAAACAATTTTTTCTGGATTGTTCAATATCTTCATTGCGAATGCTGGATATAGCAATGTGCAATATACAAAATATTTCATGAGTAAACTTATATGATTTTACAAAATGCATTGAAGAGTTTCAAAAATTTATATTAGAATATTCAACAATTCTAGCTCAAGACGCTGCTTTCAGAGCAACTATTACAATGCAGCTTTTATTGTGTAATTATTATATTAGTTTTCTTTCGCTTTGTAGACATACGTAGGAGAAATTTATTAGATAAAACAGAGCTTGATATTGTACTTAGCATGGCTTCTAAGAAAAAACGTGAAAAACAAAATTTCACTGACCTTGTAAATTTTACCTTCTCAAAAGTAGAAGAAATTACTGGGGAACCCAAATTTGAAATCTCATTTGAAGAATTCGAACAAGCCTTGCATAGCTCCGAATAAGAATTGTATGACATAATTCTATAAATTAATCTAAACAGCTCTGTCTTAGAAGAGCACACAGCAGGATTGCTTATAAGCACCTATTTTCTTATAGCTGTTGAGAAATTTAACTTGATAATAATTGAGGGCTCCATGCCGGTGTTTTCTGATAAGTCCTACAGCGCCATTTGGACTCATTCCTGCTTCAATAAGAGCAATTGCTACCAGCACCGGGGCTCTTCCAAGGCCGGCAAGACAGTGTATAGCGATGCCTGGAGATTTTTCTTCTGGAGCTTTTAGCTTTTTCTGCTCAAAAATAGTATTCTTTACCAAGCTTAGCCATCTGAGAACGACTTTCTTAGGAGGGCTTGAACCATCAGTGAACTTGAACTCCTGTCTATGAAATACATGAATTTGAATTCCTTTTTCTTTGAATATGCGATCATCATACATTCCTTCGCATGTTCTCACCAAATGAACCACTCCTAGTCGTTCCAGTTTTTCTGCATAAGTTATTGCATTTTCGTCGGAAGGTGCATCCATCACTATAAATTTTAGGTTTCCGTTCGAAATCAATGAAGGCTTGTTGATCATCTTTGCATTTATTTATATTGGAAGTAAATATCCAGTACTTATTTGAATAATTTAAAAAATCAAGATGGATTAAATTAATTATACTTCTTTAACCGGTTTTGTATTTGATGGAGGATTTGTAAGAATCCCTATAACTATAAGAGTTTCTGCTAGTAGACATACATACAGGACACACATCAGCCCATAAGGCGATTTATCTCCTCCAGTCAACTGGCAAACCAATCCATATAGGAAAGGAGCTGGCAAATATCCAAATGTATTTGTTACCATTGACGCAATTGAATTTGCAAGTGCTTTCTTTTTAGACGGAACTGAACTTATCATGATGCCAGTTACTGCTGGCATCACCGCAGCCCCAAAAAATAATACAAGTCATAGCATAGCTATAAACCCTGGGAAACTCGTAATAAAAGGTACAGGAATCGCACATAGGCATCCCATGAATCCAAAAGATGCACATACATAAATTGCGTTTTTGCCTCTATATCCTCCTGTTTTGTGACAAACAGCACCCCCTGTAACAACTCCCAGAGTAGGTCCTGTAATAGTAGTAATAGCATAAGTCGGGAAAACAAGACTAGGCTGCATTTCCATCACGTTTAATAAATAATCGCTTGCCCAGAACTGAATTCCTGTGACTACAAAATATAAACAGGATACACACATCATTGAAATCAAATAAATTCTATTATTGACTAATGAAAAAATCCTCAGAAGTCATCTATGTCCTTTCTGAGAAAAACTTGCATTGGCATCAAAACTTGGCTCACCAGTCAGATGATATTTTTCATAATTAATATACCGGGAAGGAATAAATTGGATAAGTATCGCAAAGGGTATAAATGCAGTTCCTTGTATATAAAAACTTCATTTTCACTATCTATAAAATTACACACTTCAAAAGGATTGAAAAACAGCTGTGATTGCGTACCCAAGAATCACTCCTAAAGCAACAGATAATTGAAGAAAAGTCAGCCAAAGAGTTTTCCATTGATCTGGACCTAATACATCAATTCATACAGGAAAATATATGACAGGAAACACCTTTATAGAGATTACTTGACCAAATCCTGATAAAAGCCTCATGGCATAAAGCATAAAATTATTTTGAGCCATGAGAGGAAATAACGCAACTGAAATTCCAGTTAATGCTATAGTAACTGATAATATTTTTTTTGCTTTGAATCTGTGAAAAAAGAACCCAGCTACAAAACTACCAAGGGTAAGTCCTACATATACAAGAGATCCTATTGCGCCTAATTCGACTTTTTGGAGATCAAAATCTGCTTGAATTGCTGTAGTTGCTGCAGGAATTGAGCCATGGTCCATGTTGATAAGGATATTCACAGCAAAGAATAGCATAAAGACAATAAATTCCATATTTTAATAATTTTTTATAATTTAAATTTTTGGATTGAACTTGGCTTGAAATTTTGGGTAAATAATACGAAAATTTTTTACTTAAATACACACATGAATATATCTAATATCAGTTTTTAAACCTTGAAACTTAATAAAAATGGGAAACACTCTTGGAGATATGGTTAAAGGAGAGTCCAAAGAGCTTCAATGGAATCTCTTGCAGTCTGATGCATTTTATTTAGAATTAACTGCCAATACTTTTCAAGACAGAACTCCCCAAGACATCTGCAAATCAGTCATAAAAAATAGCGAAAAAATAGAATGGATATGACAGATAATGCAAAAAATTACACAATCCTGGGACACTCCAAATCTCGTAATAAACCTAATGCTGATGCTCAAGCACTTCTTTGCCTTTGTGTTTTCTGAAGGAATTCCTTACCAATTCCTTTTCCACCATGCTGCAGAAAACCACGTGGAAAACCATGATTCCTCATTCCATAGACTAGTTCCTTGCCATTTTGCCTATAAAGGAGAAGGCAGGACTATCTATATAAGTGTCCCTCAGTCTTTGACATACGAAAAATCCAAAGAACAAGCTTATTTAATCGATACAATCAAAACAAATTTCCCACAAGTAAATGATCAAGTAATAAGGACTAATGAAAGAATTTATTTAGCGGATGATGATGGAAGAAATGTTGATATTGATGACATATATAAGCATTATAACGCAGAGACATCTGAAGATGTATTAAGTGATCCATTTAAAAGAAGTACAAGAATTTACTCAATTTTTAGGGCGAATATAAATACAACGGATTGTGACATGGATTCACATTTAAGCATTTTTTTGAAAGAATTGATTGAAAATTTGGCAAATTCAGACACAGATAAAGAAATTCATAAAATGCAAGTAGGAATTAATTTACTTTTGGTTCTTTTGTCAAGCCAGCTTTATTATGTGGAAAAGCCAATCAGTAAAATAAGATATTCTTCGTTTAAGCCTTCTCCTGTTATAGATATTCTTATGAATCAACCTATTGAAATCAGCCAACAATTTATATGGAAACTGGTAGAAATTTCGATAAAATACTGAAAGAATGAGATGCCTAAGCCTGGATATCTTTCTGTATTATGAAATAATAATACAAAGAAGTTGAGAATGGATGAAAGTGTATATATAGCACCAAGGCAAGCTTCATCTTTGTTTTTATTACTCCAAAGCTATTTTCGTAACAAAAATCCATTCTTGATGAGAAATTGGGAAATCTCATGAAATGAGATAGGCAAGCTAGTTTCCGAGTAAGAAATATTTAGCCAAATCGAAAACCCAATGATTCTTTTATTACTTTACAATTTATCAGCCCACAATTCCAGCTTTCAAACTTATTTGCTTTCTCTAACAGAGCCTGAAAGATTTTTAGAACCCATGGCCTGCTATTTATACTCTGCTCCAAAAGATTGTTTCAGACTTTATTTAACCTTAATCACAATACACAGACTGGCAAATGACAGAAACTTCATAAAATTCATCAATAATGATGTAATTCTTCAACAAATTCCTTGGCTTCATGATTTTCATATAGACTCTATCAGCTTAGGATCATTACTATATTTAGGACTAATAAAAATTTACAGAGAAAATATCCGTGGTACAAAAGATGAATATTTGCATGTAATTTCTTCTTCATGCTTATTTATTTTAGCAGAGTTTTCAGTAAATCTTCATGAAATCCCAAGCATGGAGCTTCTAAGTATCATAAAAGCTCTAGTAGTAAAACATAATAAACTTATTGCTGCTGAAACGCCAGAATCCGAAATAAATGCAAATAGGGACCTTATATATCTCTCAATTGATATTTTAACAAAAATTTTGTTTTCGACATATACGACAAATGCTTATTTTTTGTATGCAATTCTTCATCATTCAGAGCTATTTAATAAGCTGAAAGAGTCAAATTTAGTATCAACAAATATTGAAATTATTAATGAAATAATCACATATTTATTGGCTCACATAGAAACTGAGAATATTATGGAAGAAATAAATACGTATTGCAAGACATTTAAATTTAGTAAACCTCCTGAATATGTGATTTTTAAGGATATTATAAGTATTCAGTTCTTTGAAGAAGGAAACAGATGGGAAGAATGCATAATCCCTTACATTTGGGCTGAGACTGTGAATGGACTACTTAGTTTACCAAATACAGAGAAGATATTGCTTTTTAAAGTATAATTAGCTTTAAGTGAATATGTTGAAGCTTCAATGCATAATTAAATTTTGGTCTCTTTAATTTTTAGCCAGCATGATTTTCTTTGTAGCAGAAGAAATATTTACAATTTTTATTATTTTCTAGTTCTTTTTGAGAGAATATGAAAATAATTTTTTTCACATGAGCACTTTGTTGCAAATTTAGAAAATCTTGCTTATTTTGCTCTAATGCTTCAAAGTATCATATCATTAAAATTAAAATTAAATTTCTTAATTATTCAAATAATCCCAATATAATAAAGCTACATCGAAAATGCGATTTATTCACCAGGTCATAAATTCATCCAGCTTTATACAAATAATTAATGGAAATCAGTATTCCAAACTTTAGAGAAGTCAAGGAAGGACCGAAAACTTATATCATCTACACGATCCAAGTAGCATTTGGAGGCTGGCAGAATACTTTAGAGAAAAGATATTCGGAACTTTTGGAGCTCCATCAAGTCATGAAGCTTATGAGAAGGGTTC
>CATKHM010000634.1:0-15889 GCA_949751825.1 Blepharisma undulans
AATCTTAAATAAGAATTTCAGGTTAATAAGCTTATATTACTTTCATATGGGTTAGAAAAGACTGATACCAAGTGGAAATGTCTTCGATAGAAAGTTCTTCGGAGTCTTTGAAACGTTTGAAGAAAATCAGAGGAATTCGAGTTTCTGGGGGATAAAAGGTTAGGATTACCTTGAAATAAGTTGCAATTCCATCGATTACTTCGAAGGATTCTATAAGAGTAGGGCTAATTTTTTTGGCTTTTTTCTTGATCTTCTTAATTTTAGATTCAGGTAAACGCATGGGTTTTATTTTTCTGAAATTATTTTTGAAAAATCAATATTCACCTACCAAAGGTGAGTACTTCATTATATTATCCTTCTGTTTTTGAGTAATGCTTTTCTTTGCGCCAGGGTTTCTTTCAACTAGTTTAATATCAAACCAAAATGCTACAATGTCTAAGACTTTTAAAAGATCTGGATCTACCTTTTTTTGATTTTGCTGAAATATATGATCATTCATATTTTCAACTGAAACTTTATTTATTTTATCATATGCTTCTCTTATAGCTTCTTGGTAGGCTTCATTGACTTCAGTTGCATTTGAAAAGAATTCGCCAACAGTCATATGCATTGAATCTTTAAATGATTTTTCTGAAGTAAGTATTGATTCCTGGCTTAGCAGGAATCTATAATATATAATGACTAATCGGTTAAACTTTTTGTTTACCAAACGAAGCTCAATTATTTCAGGCAGCACAATGGCATCTATATACGGAAGAATATGATGGAGGATAATGTTATCTGATAGTAATTCCATTTTATCAAGTTATTTATTAATCAATTCACTGATTCCTATATCGCTAACACTTCAGTCTTTATTTTACTTTCGGTGTTGTAAGAACTAATGAATCTTAAAAATTGAATCAATATAAACTGTAGATGTCGCAAATCAATCTTAAATTAAATTTTATATTAGTATATTACCTTCATATGGTTTAGAAGAATTTGATATCTATTGGAGATGTCGTGGATACAAAAGTCTTCATGATCCTTGAAACGACTGAAGAAGATCAATGGAATTCGAGTTTCAGGAGGATAGAAATTTATGATAGCATCGAAATACAATACGATCCCATCAACAGCTTCAAATGACTCTCTAAGTGAAGGCTTGATTTTTTTAATTTTTTTCTTAACCTTGTTAATTTTAGATTCAGGCATGTGCATGGCTTTTGTTTTTATAAAATTATTTTTAAAATATCAGTACTCGCCAATAAGATTTGAGTATTTCATTATGTTGTCTTTTTGCTTCTGAGTAATACTTTTCTTCGCACCAGAATTTTTCTCAATCAGTTTAATATCAAACCAAAACGCTAAAAGATCTAAGACTTTTAAAAGATCTGGGCTTACCTTTTTTTGGTTTGGTTGAAATATATGCTCATTAATATCTTCCACAGAAATCTTATTGATTTTATCTAAAGCTTCACCTATCACTTCTTGGTAGGCTTCATTGGCTTCAATTGCGTTCGAAAAGAAATCGCCAGCAGTCATATGCATTAAATTTTTGAATGCTATTTCTGAAGTAAGTATAGAGTTCTGGCTTAATAGCAATCTATAGTAAAGAATGATTAAGCGGTTGAATCTTTTGCTTACAAAGCGAAGTTCAATTACTTCAGGCAGCACAATTGCATCTATATACGGGAAAATATGATGCAGGATAATGTTATCTGTAAGCAATTCCATTTTATCAAGTTATTTATTAATCAATTTCACTGATTTCTATATCAGCTAACAAGTTAGGCCTTATTTTGCTCTGAATGTTGAAAGACTCGATCATTCCTACTGAATCGTTCGCATCAAAGTAAAATAGCTGATAAGCTGTTTTCTCGTTTGTAATTAATTTCACTATATCTTGAGTCACCATTCCTGCAGCGATAGAAAGACTTGGGTAGAATTCTTGAGTAAATGCAGAGAAAATTTGTTCTGATAAAGGTTTAAGGACTTTATCATCTATAAATGTGGACGGAGCATTTTCTAAAGAAAGGTTCTGAAACTTGCAATAAAGGACAAGTAGAAATGCATAAAATCTTAAATTTGGCTTTTTCTTTTTGGTTTGCAAAAATAAAGGAATTTTTTCGATTATTTCTGGCAATGAGAGATAAGTGATTTCTCCAGATGGATGAATTAGATCAGCGATAACTAAGACAGATTCTCTGGAATTGAATACATAATAGTTAGGAATGTGCTTTTCCCTGCAAGATCTGTTAATATCGACGCAGTTTGTAATGTCTCCGCTAAACACAACTACTTGATAGTCTCCATCTGCATTTTTAGTTTCTGAAACTTTTACAAGGCAGTTGATTTCTTGAATTCTTTTCGCTCCAGCTTCTCCTCTGCTTGATCCTACATCTTCATTTCTCAGATAAAAATTATTTAAATCCGGCTGATCAATAATTTTGTCATCTAAAATTTCCAAGCTCATTCCGCTCAACACACAATTTTTAGCAATTTCACTTGTTGTCCCATTGAAGTTTATCACAAGAATTTTGGCTGATCTGAGCTTAGATTGAGCTTCCATTCCCCATATTCTTATTTGTCTGTCATAAATTTGTCGCTCTTCAGTGGAAAGCTCTGCCATTTTATAAGTCTTTAGCTATAATTCAAGATTTTCAGCATTAAACAAAACATAAGCTCTAAATTTTAAGGTATATGAGAAAACTGTCAATAAATCTATTAAACTCAAATTCAAAAAAACTCATTTTATTTGAAATGGATAAATTAGATAAATTAATTATAAATATCACAGGATTTTAAAATTTCATAAGTAAATTCAATAAAAGAGATTTTAAGCCAAACAACTCCAGAAAAAAAATTACTTAGTCATTTCCTTAAAATATAAATAACTTCCCTCGTTTTACCCTTTCCTAAATGGTGAATAAATATGAAGTTGCTTCTAGCAGTCACTATCATTGCTTGTGCTTCTGCCACTCAATGGGTTCCAATAACTACACCTCCAGATGGCTTTGCCATGGGTCCAGTTACCACCAACTATACTCTTGAAGCTTTCCTCGATCATCTTTGCTCAGATTCAGCAGCTGCATGGCCAGGACTCTTCCAATATTGGCAGCAAAACAAAGATTGGCTACAACTAGTCATCCACATTCACCCTCTGCCTTACCACTACTATGCCTTCATTGTTGGAGTAGCTGGAAGATTCATCCAACTTAACTACCCACAAAACTTCACTGATTTCATGACTTATATGTTCATTCATCAAGACAAGTACCTCGATACAGCTTTATATTGGAATCTTGCCACTATTAAAAGCAACCTCGCTCAAGATACTCAAACTGCAACTGGCGCACCATTTGGACAAGTTGCCAATGCTTTGAATAATAATGCCTATTATTATGATTTAGGATTATCAACAACCTATGCTTTCACAAGAGGTATTACTGGATGTCCTCAGTATTTGGTTAATGGAATTTGGTCCCCAGATGCAACTAATAATGAGACTCCTGGCGATTGGGCAAATTTCTTCCAAGCTATTAAAAGTTAAGAGTAATTCATTATATTTGGAATAAATTTTCTGGTTATAAATAATATATATGAATTTAATTAATAAAGAATTATTAATTATCGACTTAAAAGGATTCAAACTAGTAAATATATTAATTTTTAATAATGAAACATAAGAAATGTGAATGAATTAATTATTCATTCATAGTAATTGAATGATCTTCTTCATCAGAATTCCTTTTAGGGAGGTATGCCAGGACAATTGTTATATCATCAGTATATTGATTTTCATTAAACCCCCATCTGATTATAGCAAGATTTGCTAACTTTTCAACAGCGAACTTTAAATTGTCCTGGTATTTACCAATTAAATCTACAGCTTCTTGATCTGAAATAAATTCCCAGATTCCATCACTGCAAACCAATATAAATTCGTCCTCATCACTTATATCCAAAATCGCAATATCAGGCTTATGGGTAACTCCAAGATCTTTCGCATACTTATCCCCAAGCGATCGGCTCATCGCTAATCCTGGATAATCTTTGCCTTTAGCATACACTCTTTCCAAAATTTCTCCTTCTTGAATTAAAATTTCCCCTCCTCTTTTCTCAATTCTAGCTTTTTCTTTTGGCTCTGAAGGGCGATGATCAGTAGTCAACGGAATTGCTTTGAGCTCATTATTAATTTTTTTAGCTAAAACAACGCGAGAGTCTCCAACATGAGCCACTATTAGATGTGATTCATCACAATAAACGAAAGAAGCAGTAGTTCCTGATATATCTCAATTGAAAATCACATCAGAACTCGGAAATCCAGTAGCCAATGATTTTTCGCAATTTTTGAAAGATTTTTTAATCGCTCTTTGAGGATTTTCGTGCCATTTTGAATGAGCCAAAATGCTTTTGGGAAGAAATATTTTAACGAAATGCGAAACGTTATGGCCAAGAGGTCCATGGCCATCAAAAACTCCGATCATGAAATTTTGTTTTCCAATGGAAATAGAAAAATCATCTTGGTTTGGCATTCATGATTTCAATCCTTTTTTGCATACCGCTCATATTCCTGACCTATACAAATAGCTCTTTTGAATATCATCTCCTTCAATTTTCCATGGCTTTTCCCGATAAGCTTCTTGGATTTCATCTATTTGATCTCCCACATACATTGCATTTCTATCCAAATCTCTCCATTTCGGCCGATAAAACTTATTTGCTTCAGTTGCAAGCCTGCTCAATATTTCCACATCAGGCACAATTTCGGCTTGTTTTTCTTCCCCCTTTAAATTCCGGTTTCCAGTTTTCAAATTTTCTTGTTTTTGTTCGTTCGGTTCAGTAACTTGGGTGACTTTTGTCTCTGAATGTTTACCTTTTGATGCGCAAGATCCCATTTCTGGAAAATAATTATATTGGTTCTTAAGTTAATAAAGAAGAAATTATTTCTTTCTAAGTTGATATCACGAATTAACCAAATTTAAGTCGAATGCTGGTGGTCTACATCTGATTCTTCAGCAATCTTGCTTCTTTGAGTTTGAATCTCTTTAATGAAAATCGTAGATGTTAATCCTCCCAAAATTCCTCCAATCAGTGGTCCAATTATATAAATCCAGGTATTTCCAAAATGATCGCCGTCCTTGAATAAATGGATTAAATTGACACCGAAGCCGACTGCAGGATTAAAGCATCCTCCAGAAATATTTCCAACTGACCAATCGCCAGCAGTAACACTCATAGATACAGCAGCGCCTACCAATAAATTTGAATCAGTCAAAACTCCAGCCATAATTGCATTTGCGCAGAGTAAAGTAGTGTAAAGAAATTCAGCTAAAAATGCTTCACCCCTGTTATATCCTGGAGCGACATCGAAATAAGCAGCGAATCTCACAATGCCCCAAGAAAGAAGAGCTGCCATAATAGATCCTGATATTTGTGCTACTATAAAAAGCATATATTCTTTGAGTTCAGTTGTCGTAAGGGTCTTTGTAATGTGTTTCCTTGTGATTATTGCTAAAGTAACAGCGGGATTAAATTGGCCACCTGAAGAAAATCCTGTAAAAATCTGTGCAGCCCATAATGTGCCTCCAACAGTGAAGGGCTGACCTTGACTTACACCTACACCGAAAACTAAGAAGAAAGTGCCGACGAATTCAGCTACAAGTCTACGAATCATTTATTATTATCCATTTAAGACTTTTAAGAATTTGATAGAAAATAATCAAGATAAATTTGAAAATTAAGATTTTTATTAGTGCATAAATTTTAAATAATAAGCACTTGCAATAAAATGGTAAATCCTAAAATATTATGTTACCCATATGAATCTGAGTATTTTATAACATTTTTCAAACACAAATACACTATATTATATTAAATTTGAGACTAAGAAAATGTCTAACTTAATAAATCCAGTTAAAATGCCGTAAAGTTTATATCAGAATTGCACCAATATTATTGCACTTCAGCTGAGAGTAAAAATAATTTCAGTTTTCATGCTTAAGAACTATTTTACAGTGGCAAAGAACTCACATATACTATTATCTTGAATTTTGAACTATTAATCAATGAGCATGCAATTAGTATTTATTTTCGATGTTTCTATACAGAATTTTCTTTAATAACTACAATAATTCGAACTTATCTATATAAAATTAGTATAGTTCAGGTAAAATTGAACTATGTTTCATTGACAGATTAATAATGAGGTCTTTCAAACCAATAAAATAATCAAAATCAACTATGGTAGGGCAAGAAATCAGCGATGTCAAGATCAGTACAGTTTTAAAAATAGTTACCTTGCTGTCAGGTATCGCCCTTGCAGCTTTAGCAATCTACAAGTTTACTGCTTTAGGAATATTTGATGCCCGCGATTTCTGTCTAACATGCTACTATATAATATTTGGAGTCCTTATAGCTCTATCAGAAATGCCTTGTAAATGCTTAATGTCTTGCACTTCATTTTTAGGGTTTTACATTGGTAAAGCTATTTTCTGCATTTTCCTCGGTACAATTGTATTCAATAAAGGAAATGCTTATTTTTTGATTTTGGCAGTGGCATTTTGGTGTGAAGGGATTCTTTATTTTATTCTTTTCTGTTCTTGCAAATCAAAAATTGTTAATAAGGATGATGAAGGAAAAGATGAAGAGAAAGAAAAGCCAAAAGATGAAGAGCAAAATGGTTTCAAATCTGTAGATTTGCAGGCATCGGCTGCTGATAACTCTGCAGTCTAATTTTAAAGTAAAAATTTATATTACAATTAAAATATGAACCTTTTACATCTTGCTTTTTTGTTTAGTAATTTAATTTGAAAATAAAGAGTGATAATTCTGATTTCAAGAAAACTTTTATTTGCTTCAATAAATTTATTTTCAAAAACTTTATATTCTTAAATAATGATAATAAATGATCAGAAGACTTATAGTTGATTTCATAGTTGTATTCTTTTTGATTTTTACTGCAGATGCAATCCAAGATCAGCCTTTCACTGATGAAGGACTATCAATAGCTAGCCAGACACTTACAGAATTTTCTTCAAGTTATCTGATTTATCCGAGTCATGTACGAGGCAGAATTTCTAATTTAAATGCAGCAAATGACACTTATTGCACCATGACAAGCATAAAACCAAGTCTTTTGGAGAAATGCAAAATTCCATGCTCATTTCCATGTATTATAACATTAAGTGATTCTAATCCTTCCTTATCTGAAAATATATTTGGAGATCTTTATTGCGAATTCAATAGCAATAATGCAATCTCAGCTGAAATAGTTTCAAGTAATGCTTTATTATGCAATAAGAAAATAATTTCAAATAAGTGATATTCACTTATTATAGAAGAATGAGAAGAAAAAACAGTTTCATCTAGCTACTTATCTATTTCCAAGCCAACTAGGTCTGCATTGGAATCCTCGACTACATTAAGTAATGGAGATGTTGAAATCACTTTTTCATCAAATTTAGCCAGTGATCAAAATTTATACTGCAAGTGGGGATATAATGCTGGACTATTAATGAAATTTATTGCAACAGATTTATTTTTATGCCCATTATCAAGTGTAAAAGATATCGGCACGTGATGCTTAGAAATTTCATTTGACAAAGGCTCTAGTTACAGCAACAGTTGCGAACTAAAAATAAGTCGATTTCGCCAAGGAATTTTGGAGAGTATAAACCCAGAAAAGATCATGCTGAATGGAGCAAATATAACTGTTCATGGGTTTTATCTAGAAGATGGGCCTAATTACTTATGCATTTTTAATGATGGATCAATATCACATACGATAGCAGCGGTGAAAAAAAATTTTGATTTGTACTGCTATTCTCCTTCTGCCAATGCAGCTGGACAGCAAACATTATCAATTGATCAAGATTCAAACACTATTGGGCAGTTTTCAATAAGTTATGTAGATTCTGTAAATATCAATTCTGTTATTCCTAATATAATTAGCAAGAGTGGTTCAACTCAGGTATCAGTTTCAGGAATTAATTTTCAAAATTATCTGTATGACGGCTCTGTAGCAAGTTGTGTATGGAACTTACCCAGTGGAAATATTTATAACACACAAATTCAATATATATCTTCTTCAGAAATGAATTGCTTTTCACCCGATATTTCAGCTGAGACAGATTTTAGCTGGCTAAAAATATCAATAACAAATTTAGATAGTAGCAGTTCTAATAGCGTAACCTTGGAGATTGCTGATCCTCCGGTGCTAAACTCTCAAATTCCAAGCATAATACTTGAAGGGTATACGATGTATTTATTCCTTGATGGCTCAGGATTTATAAATTCTGATTTATTATCAGTTAAAATCTCTCAAAATGGAGAACTTGTTCTTACAACAAGTGCAAGCTGAGTTTCTGATACTTTGATTTCTTTTAAAATATACTTAGCAATTTCAAATCATTTTCTCGGATCTTTATCAATATCAGCATCAAACAATGGCCAAGATTTTTCGAATTCACTTGATGTTAAATATTATCCTCATCCTTATCTTGGAAATTTACAGTTCAATGGCTCGCCGTTCCTTGGAGGAGACACGCTAACTGTATATGGAAACGGATATATAGAAGATTTGTCTTGTTTATTTGGTGATATAAGTGTGCCTGCTACAATACTCAGCTATTCATCTCTTGAATGCGTAACTCCTTATCATTCAGTAGGCACAGTTGATTTTAAATTAGAAATGAATAATTGAATTTTTGGTGAAAAAGCTTTAACTTTTGAATTTATTGACCATATTGAGTATTATATAGACCCTTCTCAAGGCAAGTCTTCCGGAGGAACAACCGTAACTATAGTTGGAAGCTACTCAAACATTTTGCTTTCAGATTCAGATATAAGATGCAGATTTGGGGGAGCTTATGCAACTGGCACTTTAGTGAATAATCAAATTACATGTAAGTCACCTGGAGGAGCAGGATCGGTATATGTAGATATTTATGTGAATGGGATTATTTATTCTTCATTTGATGGTCCATCAAAATCTTTCCTTTATACCAGCTATCCATCAATCTCTGGTTTATCCGTCACAAAAGGTCCATCACGAGGAAATACTCCTGTTGTTCTTCAATGCTCAGGCTGTGATAACTCTTATCAATGGTGGTGCTTATTTGGAGAAGAATGGTCAATGGCTATATTTATAAGTTCATCCAAAGTTCTTTGCTTTGCTCCTTCCCAAATCTATGGGTCAGCTTTGGATGTTTCTCTTTCCAATAACAAAGTAGAACTTGCAAATTCTTCAGCAAAATATACATACTATTTAGATGTACAAGTCACATCTGGAACTTCTTTATCAGGTCCAAGAACAGGGGGAACTGTAGTAAGCATTACAGGTGTATCACTAGACCCTGCGATTTCATGTATATTTGGAGACCAATATGTTTCTATAACTTCTCTCTCTACTCATCAACTCACATGTGTTTCGCCTTCATATTATTTAGGAGGGTATGTGCCATTCAAATTGACTGGAAATGGTGTAGGTATAACAGACTCAAGCTTGAAATTTTATTATTTTCCTGATATTATTGTAAATAGTATCTCTCCCAATATGATCCCAAGTTCTGGAGGAACTTTGATTACTATAAACGGAGCACATTTTTTTGAGTAAATTTTATTTAGTGGTATTTATTGCAAGTTTGGGTCAACTGTTTCAAAAGCAGTATATATTAGCAATGAAAAAATTACCTGCCAAGCCCCAACACAGTTATCTGGAAGTTCAATTTTATTGAGTCTTTCTGGTGATAATCAAAATTTTATAGATTTTAAAGAAATAACAACGCTCTCAATATATTCTGATCCAACAATCTCTACTATTACTCCTAGTGTTGTAACAGAAAATACTATTATAAAAATCAATGGATCTGGGTTCATAGACACAAATCATTTCATTTGCGATATTGGAGGGGTTTCTTCATCATGAAGATTTTTAGCTTCAAATCAATTTTATTGCATTATCCCTGCTTTATCAACAGATCAAGCTGAAATAAGCGTTTCTCTGAACTCCCAAGACTTTTTAAAATTGTATACAGTTAATAACACCTATGAAGCATTTGTTTTGTACGCAAAACCTTTCATAGGAAGAACACATGGTGGAGCCTCAGTTTCGGTAATAACAACAAATGTTATAAATGGTCCATATGTTGCTTGTCTGTTTGAGATGAACTATTATCAATACTCAGGATTGACCAATAAATTTATTGTTTCTGGTACTTATCAAGATGAAACGACAATCATTTGTGTTTCTCCTCAAGTAAATTATCCAGGAACTGCAAAAATTAGAGTTTCTAATGATGGCCAGCAGTGATCTAACTCCTACGCAACATTTTATTATATAGAAACTTGCAAGGATGGCATGGCATGCAGCGACAGCAGCATTGCTCCATGCTCAAAAGGAAAATACTGTCTTGAGCAGGCTTGGTATCAAGAAATGAGCTGCACTTATGGGTCATATCAAAATGAAATTGGACAAAACTCATGCAAGCCTTGCCCTTATGGGTTTTTATGCTCTAGTCAAGGGTTGATTGCTCCAAATAATTGTCCTGACAATAAAATATGTAGTGGGATTGAGCTTGTTTACCCAACAGGAGATAGCCCTGACGGATTTTCTTGAAGCTCAACATCAAAGAGTTTTACAATTTGCCCTGAAGGGGTTTACTGTAAAGCAGGATCAAATAGCACCTGCTATGATGGATTTTTATGCTCTAAAGGAAGTGAAGAGTTCTATGGTCAATCTAGTTGCCCTCCTGGTTATTACTGTATAGGTAATGAAATTATTCCTTGCCCACCAAGATATTATTGCAATGGAGGAGCAAACACAAAGCCTTTGCCATGCTCAATTGGAACTTACAACAGTTTAATGGGCCAGAGAAACTGCACAGCTTGTCCGATCGGCTATGTCTGTCCACATAAAGCTTTGATTCGTCCTCAAGCATGCCCACCTGGGTATATATGTGATGCTGAGTCTCTTCGCTTTCCCGAAAAACTATGCACTGCAGGATATTATTGCAGTGGGAATGTACAAACAGCTTTTACTTCGAGGCCTTGCTATGCGATAACATCACAAAACGCAGAAAATTCAGGATATTGTGGATATGATACCATGATTGGGATCAATGATACAGATAATTACTCAAGTAAGTTAAGCCAATTTAGCTATACAGGCACTGATCTATGCTGTTGAAATTCTTCAGCAACTTCTAGCTTTGTTTTATCAAGTATCAAATCTTCGAGCGCATTTGTGAATTTAGCTTCAATTATTCTGTCTGAAGGATTAACTGGAATGAATCTCTATTCTGTGTCATCTCAATCAACAACTGGAATTATTGGGAGCTCCAGAGCTCAAAGAAATCTTTTGGATAGCAGCAAATATTTTTCAAGCATAGAAGATCAAGCAATATATGATTTTTATATATATCAAGTCACAACTGCTACAACTGCAACCATTTGCCCAGCAGGTGTTTATTGCTTATCAGGAACAGCCACTCCTGTGCCATCAGATAGCAGTTCACGCTCTGCTAATATCTGCAACAAAGGGACTTATTGTAAAGAAGGATCAAGCACTCCTCAAGGATCTGGACTTTGCCCAGTAGGTTATTATTGTCCTGAAGGCACTGGCACTCCAATTCCAGCAGACCCAGGGTATGAAGTAACACATACAGGAAATGCTAATCAAAGCTCTTGTTCTCCTGGGTTTTATACTTATACAAATCAAACCTCTAAATGTCTATCGTGCCCAAGTGGGTTTGAATGCCAAAACTATGGAGTCGTTTGGCCAAATATTTGTTTAGAAAGCTACTATAGAAATTATGAAGAGTCAAATCTTTGCTTTGAGTGTCCTTTAGGAACATGAAGTTATGAAATAGGCTTAATTTCTATATATGAGTGTTTTCCGTGCCCAGAAGGCAGAATTTGTGGAGACTCGCCAATTTTTAACTCCTCAAATTCAGAGGTTTGTCTTGAAGGAGAAGTTTGTGATGAAGCTGCTCCTACGGCTAATAATCAAAAATGCCCTGGAGGATTTGTGTGCGGCTCTGGAACAACCCCGAGTACTAAGTATAATAGTCCATGCAAATCGGGATTTTTCTGTGCTGAAGGGACGTCTCAAAGCAATGAATACTTATTCCCATGCCCAGACACTGCTTATTGCCCTCCATGTACTTGAGATTACGAAGCATTCTACGAAAATTCTTCATCTGCTAGCGAAACTGCTTCCAGCAACTATCCTCCAACTATGTGTCCTGACGGAACAGGCAATGACAATATCAATGGAAAACAAACGCTTACAGATTGTGTGCAGCAAAACGCTTTCGCTGGAAAAGAATATTTGATTGAAATTAATCCAGTAAATGAATCCTTGATTTTTAATGCTAATTATAAAGTATTCAACAATTCAGAGTCAGAGGAATATTATGTATTTTATTTAGAACCTAGACAAATTGCTTTAGTTACAATGGATTTACGTCATGTAAGTCTTGCCGATAAATATTTCAGCTATTCAAATGACTGAGCAATAAGTTTCACGATTTCATCAACTGATTCTAATCTAACTGGAATTAATCCTGTAGCAATGCCTTTGACGTTTCAAAATGAAAATACTGATGTCACTTCTGTGCTTGAATTCACTGTTATGGCCTGACAGCCAGTTTACATGAGAATCAATATACTAGTCTACAATGGGCTCTTTCATTCATATACATCAATGTTTGTAAATAGCACAAGTGTAGAAGTTTTTTCACCAAATAGAGCAAACTATGGGAAAAAATCGGATTTTGTTATTTCAGTTAGTAGTGCCATTGCGCTTCCTTATAATATTCCTCATATAGATAGTGACAATAGCATGCCTAATTATTTGCTTACCTTTGCGCAGAGCCCTAAAAGAGCTGATTTGTATGTTCAGCCAACAGAATCTGGGGTAAACTGATATGCTCCCAATACCTTATATTGAAGCTTAACTGGAGGGACCTTAGTTACTCCTTATTTTCCTTATTTTTCCAACTGCAAAGGCTATGGCCAATATATACCTATTTGGGCTGCATTTGAATTAAGTAAAAATTGCAGTCTAGTAAGTCCAAATGAAACTTCTGTTGTTGGAATGTTTGATTTTGGAAAATCACCAGTCGCTGACTCGTGCTTAGATGTAGAAATTGAATGCATTTATGATGAAGTCTATCAAAATCCCCAAGCTAATCCAAGGTGATTTGAACTCTCAACTGAAGATGTATTTTTTTCAATTTCAGCAGATGCTTTGTCAGATACTGATTTTTCTGAATCAAATTGGCCTAACTCTTTTATAGATATAAAAACTACAAATGCAGTTCCTTCTGGCTATCTGCCTCAAACGGTAGAGCTGGAGATCTTATATCAGCAAGTAGATTCAAAAACTAAAGTGATTATCACAGGAACAGTTGCATTTAAAGATCTTATAAAACTTTCAGTCGACCAATTAGCAGGAACTGAACAAGTTGGCTATACTCTTGTGATCAATTATAGAGCACTCACTCACACTGAATTGATGAATTTATTTGTGTTTGATGTTTCGTTTTATGTATACTTGTATTTGATTATTGGTTCTGTCTCTGTTTTTATGGGAGCATGCTTATTTTTATATCACAAAATGCTAACTGATGTAAAACCAAAGCCAAAATTTAGATTTTTTAGCTTTTTATCAATGATGATTCCTTCCTCTGTAATAGGCTTATTCTATGCCGTTATACCGCTGGTTATTGCACTTTCATTGATCTCAATATTACAGATGGGAATTTTCTTTAGCTATAAAATCCCGATTACAGGGACCGATTATCAAGGCCAATTCGGGCTATTTGACACAATACAGCCTAGCTTTTATTTCAATAATATAAAAGATGTGTATACTACGAGGCAAGCAAGATGTGGGATTTCTTTTATTATATGTGGAGTATATCTGCTAACAAAGTGTGCACAACTATATATTCCTGATGAGAAAAAAGATAGTGATGATATACCAGAAGATTCATGGGGGAATTTTTGGGACTTTGTTAAATGAAAGCGGTTTCACTATATTTTTTGGGCTTTTGTTGAAGTCACAATTTGTGTAGTTTTATTTCAATTTTCGTACTCAGCAACTTTCTCCGCAAATATTTGGACAGTCATTGCACTAATCATCTTATTTGGAAAGATCTTTGAAGAAGCAGGTGCAAAAATTTTCCATGACAATCTAACAGCAGGGCCATTTGCACAATCCCTAGGTATTATGGGCCAAATTATTACGTTTGGAGCTGAAAATTTTGTTGCATTTCTGCAGGCATACTTTGTTGATTGTATCTGCAACATCTTCACAAGGATCTATTTTGATTTTGTTTTTGAATTTGTTCAGGATCATATTGAAGACGCTCAGAAAAAAGTCAAATACGTTGTAAGCAACGTTTCTGATCTTAAATCTCTGGCAACTTCTCAGAAATCAGCATCATCTAAAGAAAAAACAGATTTTCAAGTTGGCTCAGATATAAAAGAAGAAGCTGAAGAATACGATGAAGATCAAGAACAGCTAGTATTTGAAGAATATGAGCCATCATCTCTATCTGGATCACTTGGAACATCTTATTATACTTATGAAAATATCCAGCCCACTCCCAAAGAAGTTTCAGAAGTCTCTATTGAACTTCCTCCAGAGCAAGAAGTTGAGCCAATCCTCGAGGCTTACCAAAACTACGCAAATGATTCTTTTATCAACCTCTACAACATGGTTTTCATCACAATCATCTGAAACTTCTACGACGCAACTCAGGTTGCTGCTCAATACGGAATTTCCACTTCTTCATTTCCATTATACTTTTATTTTGCCATTATGATTGTGCCATTTCAAATCATCATTGATGTGCTGATGCACAATGCCAATGAATGCTTCAACGGATGGGCTATTCATGACTTTTTAGACTATATGAACACTCGTTTCAAGAACAGAAAACAAGTGTGGGCATTGTTAGATCCTCAGAATGACAGTGCAATTGAAAAAGAAAACCAGAGGCTTTATAGGCTATGTTTCAGTTCTCAATTCTTCTTTATGTGTGCGCTGTTTGATACAGGAATGATTTTGACAGCAATTGGGATTAATACGATTCTTATATATAATTCATATAACCCGTTTGATGATAAAGCTTTACTTCTTATCATGATGTTTGCTTGGTCAGTTTGCTATGTGACAGAGTTGATATGCATGAAATTAGGAAAATGGTTCAAAGTGTGGCATATACAAAAAGATGAAAGTGAAAATGATAATGATGAAAAGGATAACAAAGCTGAAGAAACTGCTGAAGGAGGAATGGAAAATCTGATGGATATGTTCCAGCAGCTGCATCCAAAGGAAAATAAAAACAAAATAGTGCCCGAGTAAGATTTATTTAGAATCCAAAACTGAAATCAAGTTGACATTGTAAAAGCTGATGATGAATTGATAAGGAGAGAACTGAACAGCGAAAGAGTTACTGATGAGCAGGTAAGAGAAAAATTTTTGAAGATCAATCATCTTTGATTACAGGAAAATTTGGAAGGATTTTTATCTGAAGATGATCTGATACGTCATAGAGGACTGCTTCTAACAACTTTTTCCAAAATGTTTGGGCCTTTGCCTATTGCTGAAAAGCCAAAAGAGTTCCTGGAGCTGAAAGATCTTCCTAAAGTAGAAATTCCTTATGCATTGCCATTAATCACTAAAAATTGGCTTTTCAGAGCCAGAAGAAATAGAGAGTTAATGGCGCAGGCAGCTCCTATTATAGAAATTAAGAGAGAAGATCGATGCTTATACTGCGGAGCCAGATTCGGGATTCAGTCAGAAATGCTTGAAAGTGTGGAAGAGTTGTATCTGAGATTTGTAAGGCAAGAAAATGATATTGAGAATGCCAAATCTGGCTCATGAAATGTA
>CATKHM010000635.1:0-15887 GCA_949751825.1 Blepharisma undulans
GCAGAAATAGCATGCTTAATCATATATAATGAATTTTTTCTCCTATCACAATCTAAAAAGTCGTTAACATTACCTCCATTTTACTTTTTAAACAAATGTTTCTCAGAGAAAGGGAATCCTTAACTCATGCAAGTACAAATTTCTTGAATAGTGAAAAAGAAAACTTTAAAGTAGCCATTCGTGTCCGACCTCCTCTTGAAAGAGAAATCGACCCAGCTTATGGCTTTTCATCAATTGCCAAAGTTGGAAATGATCAAAGCACTATTACACTTCTTGACTATTTAGGCTCAGCCTCAAACGACATGGCAAGAGAACAAGATATCTATGAAAACCCAGCATTATGTAACTACCATACATATACTTTTGATCATGTTTATGATCAAAACGCCACACAAGTCGAAGTTTACGAAACAACAGCAAGACCAGCAGTTTCTTCAATTCTTGAAGGCTACAACGCTACCTTACTTGCATATGGGCAAACAGGCACTGGAAAAACCTATACTATGGAAGGCTTCAAATACGACTCAAACGACACTCAACGAGGAATAATCCCCAGAGCAGTTGAAGATATTTTCAAATTCATTGAGTCCACCGACAATTCCAATTACAAATTCATGGTAAGAGCTTCATATTTACAAATTTACAATGAAAATATTTCAGATTTATTGAAAAATGATAGGATTTCTTTACAAATCAGAGAAGAAAAAAGACGAGGAGTTTTTGTGGAGGGATTATCGGAATGAGCGGTGAGGTCTCCTAGTGAAATTTGTTCACTTATGCAAAAAGGGGAGCTTGCAAGGGCTACTGCTTGTACAAAAATGAATGATATGTCAAGCAGAAGTCATGCTGTTTTTATACTTATAGTAGAACAGCTAAATTCTGCTGAGGAATCAACTGAAATTAAGGTGGGGAAGCTAAATATTGTGGATCTCGCAGGAAGTGAAAGAGTTAGGGTTACTGGGGCAACAGGAAAAAGGTTAGAGGAATCGAAAAAAATTAATCAAAGTTTGTCAGCACTGGGAAATGTGATAGCGGCACTTATTGATACAAAAAATAGGTCACATGTCCCGTATAGAGATTCAAAGCTTACGAGACTTCTTGAAGACTCTTTAGGAGGAAACTGCAAAACTACTATGATGGCCATGATATCTCCTGCATTTGAATCTTTCAGTGAGTCTCTATCTACTATAAAATTCGCGAATCGTGCCAAAAACATAAAAAATGCTCCAAGGATCAACGAAGATGTAGACCAGCGAACACTCCTCAGAAAATACGAAATTGAGCTACAAAAGCTAAGAATTGCTTTAGAAGAAAAAAATCAAGGCGTTTATGACATGCAAAAACTCATGGAACTTGAAGAAGAAATGCGCAACTGCGAAGCCGACAAAGAAGCTGCAATTGAAGCACTCGAAAGAAGATCCCGTGAATATCTCCAAGAAAAAGAAGAAAAAAATAAACTAGAAGAGCTTATCAAAAAAATGGACTCACAAATGCTTATAGGTGGCAAAAAAATAGAAGACACCCCACAGTTCAGAACTGCTATAGAAGAAAAACATAGAGAAATGAGAGAAGAATATGATAACAGGATGAGAGAAATAGAAAAAGAACGAGAAATGATAGAACAAGACAAAGCACAAATTGACAGATATAAACAGTTGCTTTTAAGGCAGAGAGATATTATGATAGCTCTGACAGCAAGACTTAATGAAAGAGACGAAACCATTGTACAGCTACAAGAAGAATTAGATACTTTTGATAAAATCCAAAGAGAGTACGAAAATTCTTTGCAGAATAAAAATTCCAGAATTGAACAACTTGATATGATTTTGAAAGCCCATGGAATAGAAGTGCCTGAAGATTGTATGGTTCCTGATATAATTCAGATAAAAGAGCCAAGAAAATATCAGCCTTATTCTACAAATGAAATAAATATTGACCAAGATTACCATTTTCCTTTACAGATGTTGACTGCTGAAGAAAAAATAAGTGAACTTTCTCAGTTAATTGTGGAGAAAACTAAAGAAATTGAAGCTCTTCATCGGAATTTTTCGAAATTTGAAGAGCCAAAAGAACAGATTGATGTGATGAAAATCAAGGGATTGATAAAAAATGGAATTTTAATGAAATTGGATAGCATAAAAGCAGAGATTGATATTAATAAAGAAGAGTATGGAGAAATAAATGATATTTTGAAAAATGTGTATGATACATGCTGAAGCACTCTTGCGTATCTTGGAGATATAAAAGAACAGGATAAACCTAAAGAAAATTTAGCCCCGAATGTGAAAGAAACAGCTGTTAATAGAGCTAGGGCACTTACAGTAGATGAAATACTTTCGATTAAAAGACAAGAAATGAGGAAAAATTTAAAGCAGATTCAGCCTAATAATTGTTAAGTAAAATATTTAATAATGATTACAGAATAATCTTTGGCTTAAGGAGAGGTAGGTTTAAAAATTAAACCATTCTGGGTATTAATGGTTTCTTCAAAATATATCGAAAATTAATGCTAGGGGGATAAATAATTCTACCTTCTTACGTTTACATAATTTATGTAAAATTTTTCAAGTTGCACAATTAAATAGCATGAAACTCTGATAATATTTCATTTAAAGAAAATTCGAGAATAAGCTGCTCATTGCTAATTCCAATAGAAAAAAAATACAAAGTATAAGTTTTCTCAATCAAGTTACCAATTTCAAATATATTTATACTTATATTTAATTTTCAATTTCTTCACTTAAGATAGCATTGGCAGCACGAATCTTTTCCATTGCTATAGGGTAATCTTCTTCATCAATATCAGGAAGACTATCAATTTCACTGACACTTTTTTCAGAGCCAGAACTACGAGGAACGTATTGTTTTAGAATTTCCAGGATTTCTTTGGAAAGATCTACCCAATTCGAATGATCTTTTAACACTTCTTGCAGTTTTAATTTTCCAGTTCTATATTCCTGGCTATCCGCCCTGTATTTCAATTGGTTTTGCTCATAAGATTCTATTAAAAATCTTAGATAATCAGGCTTGTTATGCTTCATAGCAATATAGAACAGCTGTCCATTATTGTCCATGACATCTAGACTTGGATCTTCATTCAGAAGTTTTTTAGCATCGTCAATGCAATCGAGGCGACAATATGAGCCTAACAAGAAAAAATTCATAATTATTTATTATTATCAGGGGATTTGGTTTGTATTTTGGAATTAATCAAAGCAATATTTAATTCACAATTCTGACTTTAATGCAAGGTCTAAATTCATAATTTTATTCTAAAATTCTTCCTGTTTACTGAATCATTTATTATTCAGATGAATCAATAAATTTTTGGTCAATCTTGGTTCAATTTTTAAAAACTGATATGGATGATGAAATATGATAGGATTGAAACAGAGATTGATACTATATTATAAAAAATCAATGATACTTTTGGAAAATAATAGTAGAACGCTTAGACCAAATGTGAAAGAAGCAGCTATTAATAGAGCCATGCATTTACAGTAGATGAAATGCTTTCTATTAAAATACAAGAACAAGAAAAATTTTAATTTTCTACTCTTGGCTTGGTTTATGTTATATATGCTTTTAATATTCTTTATCTATAATTGCAATAGAATTGCCATCGTTAAATATAATAAAATACAACGAATTTCAGTTGTGCATTGCTTTTAATGCTATTATTCCTTTTTCATTTTTGCAAAAGATATCATAGTGCATATTTGAAAATCTGCTTGTTATAGGCTATAATTTTTTATTATTGAATGAATAATGTTTAAATTGATTTACTTTTTTATTAAATCTTTATTCACTTTTCTGAAAATAGTAATAAAATTACAAAAGCTAAAGAAAGAAACCTATTCAATTTTTTTCCAAAATTTTAGAAAGATATTTCTGGAAATTCAATACCCTCTTTAAGTAATTATAATCACAGAATAACAAATAACTTTTGTAATTGGATTAAATGAAAATAAAATCATTAAAAATTAAATCCATTCTGGGCATTATTACCTTCTCAAAGTATATCGATTAAATAAAGCTATTATATTAGACAAATTTGATAGATATGCCTATAAAATAACTAAATGAATAGATTAATGTAAAAATAAATTATTTTGTCTGTTATAGCACATTAAAATTGCTTAATTGCTAGAAAAGATTTAATATTAAACCTTTCTTTTATATCAGATCTGCTTGATGTTACGATATAGCTTGAAAATGAAAATAAGAAATAAATATTTCAATGCTAATGATTTCTTCGGAATTTGATTCTTCTATAAATGAAGCTGATTTAATTAGTAAAATGTGTAAAATTCATCATTTTATTGCTAAATCTTTTTTTATACTGATAGATTTTAATTTAAAGTTCTTGGAAATGTTTAAGAATCATTTGTATTTGTTTGGAACTTGTATATATTTATTTAATACCCTGCATCTTCAATTTTCCTTCTCTATATCCAATGTTATCAGATGCATATTACAATGATTTTTTCATGATGTTCTAATAAATTCTCATCATCTCTAGACAGCATTTTCAAAACCGAAATCCAAAAATTATTAATATCAATATTTTTGTTTATCATTTAAAGTTTCAATAGCCTTGTAATATCTATCCTCAAACAAAATAATTTCAGCATTTAAAAATTGGTATTTGTAATCTATAAATCACTAGTTAACAATTACACTTATTTTGATGGTTTTGAATAAAATCTTTATCAATTGAACATCATGACCATAATTTTTATTAAAAACTTGACGCAAAAATTCTGATATGATATTGCCTACATTGTTAGAAAGATTTAAAATCTTATAATTAGGGTAAAGTCAAAGCTCTTGTGTATTTCTCAATATAATTTAATCACTATTAGAATCAGGCTTATAGATTTTTCAGAAAATTGCCTGCTGGATCTAAGCCACTTTTCTTTGAAAATTTGAAAAATCTTCAATTGAGTCTAAGTGAATTTTTAACTATAATAACAGAATATCAAAATAATTTTTTGTGATCTTTGGTAAGCAGAATTAAAATGAAAGTAAAAAATTATTAAAATAAAACCATTTTGAGCATTATTGGCTTCTTAAAAGTGGATTGATTAAAGAAATAACAGCAGATGCTATTATATTAGACAAATATGATAAAGATAGACTTAAATAGCTAAATGTTTGATTAATGAAAAAAATAAGATAATAGTATATATTTTAGTTTATATATATCAAGATAATATTTTAAAATTTTTATTTTTTGATATTATTGAACAGAAAGCTATCATTATTTCAACTTGATAATTATTTTATTTTAAGACCCTAAAAATAATAACTCTTTATAATAATTATTTAATGATTAGGCATTTAAATTTAAAGCATTAGCATCAAGATAAGCCAAAGGTAAAGTTTCTGCATGCCAGTTCTTAGGTTCAACTGGAGGTGGCAGCATTGGAACTTTATGTTCAAATGGTAAAATTACAATCGATTGTTTTGCACCTTTAAACTTATAACGTTTTCAAGGGCCAGATTCAGTAAAAATTGTATAATGAAGATTAAAATGACATCTAATCAGACTGGTATAAATTGAATGGCCAAATCCTTCACCCACAATTGATATAACAGGAATGTGAAAAGTAATGGGCTGTTTTTCAGACCCTCCAATGATTTTCTCCCTTGAATGAAAACTAAAAGTCGTTTTTATATGAGAATCACCACCAATAGTAAAAATTCTCTTCACAATAAATCGAAATCCTACAATATCACATGCAAAATTAGATAAATCTGCTTCTATATGAATATCTATAATATCAGTATAGCTAAAAATCAATTTGTCAAGCCGAAATCTTACAATTGTGGATTCATGATTAAAGCAGCAAAATGTTAAGCCATGACCTGGGCATCTTTTTAAAATATTTTCTGGATTGATATATGAAGGCAAAATAATTGAGCTTGACCATACATAAACTGGGATTTTGGTCATTTTCATAGGTCTTTTCTTAGGTATGCGCACCTCAGCACGTAGGGAATAGCTTATTTCTGCTTCTCCTCGATTCAAAATTTCTATTTTATTTTTTAAAATAGGATGCAAGTTGTCATATATTTTTAATTCAAATGGAAAGGTGAAGTTTCCTGGAGGAATTGTGCCTGTTCATTGATATAAAATAGTTTCAAAAGCGCATAGTAAACTAGTATCTCCCATTCGAATGGTTTCTGCATTTTCAGTGTCATTGCCTGAGTAGACGTAATAAACAGTTGACTCGAAGCCTTCAAAAATTAAATAAAGACAAGGATTGACTATTTCCTCTTTTTTTAAGGAAACATTAACACTACCCCGCAATATACCTCCTGGAGAAGTTACATTGGATTCGAGAAGTATGAACATCCAGCCATGAGTTTCATCATCGATTTCTTGCATTCTTGAGGTCTCTGAACACATTTAATTATAATTTTATAATTAATCCTCATTTTTCTAAATTTTATAGATAAATCACCAGAGACATTTAAAAAATGTCACTATTGTAAGTTTTAATTTTTTAATATGTATAAACTGGTTATAAGTGTATTCTTTTATTTTTTATTTATAAACTTAATTCAGCATTTTCGGACCGAATCTTTTCCATAACTAGCTGATAATCTTCTGCATCAAAATCTGGAATATCATTAATTTCATTTGGATCTTGTTCAGAACCAAATCATTCTTGAGGAATGTATTTATCCAATATTTCCAGAATTTCGTTGGAAAGATCCAGATCCAAATCGATCTTGTGCTCTCTTAATGTATCCTGCAGCTTTATTCTCGCAACTTTATATTTGCTATTAGAATCGTATTGTGATTGTTGCTGCTTTTCATAATATTCTATTAAGGTTTTCAGCATCACTGGATTGTTGTTCCTCATAGCTCTTCAAAAAAAAATTCCTTCAGAAAACAGAATATTTATATTTGGATCTTCATTTAAGATCTTAGCTGCATTGTCAGTAAAATTCAATCCACATCACATTTCCAGCTCCCTTAATTTAGTTTTATCCATTTATAAATTATAATTAAGTAAATTTTTAATTATAATCACAAGAATATCAGAATAATTTTGAGTGCTCTTTGATAAAATGAAAGCAAAAAATGTTTTATTAAAAAATAAAGTCATTCTCAACATTATTGGCTTCTCAAAAGCAAATCAATTGAAGAAATAGCATCAAGATGCTATTATAATAGCTCTGTTATTATTAAAATATATCTTAATCCTTGCAAAAATTATCACAAATTACTTTATTATATCACACACAAAAATTACTTGCAATAAAATACAAAAAAAGATTTGATCAATAAAGTAGAACGATTTTAAATATATTTACTGTTAACATAGATTCCTTTGCAACTCTTAGTATTTTCATTTCAACTCATAACAACCCTTCATCACAATTACTTAAATGACTAAATATTTAAATTTATAGCATTAGTATCAAGATAAGTCAAAGGTAAAACTTCTGCATGCCAGTTCCTTGGTTCAACTGGAGGTGGTCGCATTGGAACTTTATTTTCAAATGGTAAAATTACAATCGATTGTTTTGCACCTTTAAATTTATAATATTTCCAAGGGCCAGATTCTGTAAGAATTTCATAATGAAGATTAAAATGACATCTAATTCTACGGGAATACATTGAATGATCAAATAATCCTTCACCCAAAATTGATATAACAGGAATGTGAAAAGTAATAGGCTGAACTCCTGCCCCTCCAATGATTTTCTCGCTTGAATACGAAGTAAACATTATTTTTTTACTAGATTGATATCCAATTTTCAATTTTTTCTTCACCATAAATCGAAATCCTACAATATCAATGCAAAATTAGATAAATCTGCTTCTATATGAATATCTATAATATCAGTGTAGCTAAAAATCAATTTGTCAAGCCGAAATCTCACAATTGTATATTCTTTATTATAGCAGCAAAAAGTTACGCCTTTACCGGGACATTCTTGTAAAATATCTTCTGGACTGATATCTGAAGGCAAAATTATTGAGCTTGATCATACATAAACTGGGATTTTGTTCATTCTCAGTCTTTTTCGAGGTGCACGCACCTCAGCACACAAAGAGTAGATTATTTCTGCTTCTCGATACAAAAAATCTATTCTATATTTTGAAACAGGATGCAACGTGTTATATATTTTTAATTCAAATGGAAAGGTGAAGTTTCCTGGAGAAACTGTGCCTGTTCATTGGTATAAAATAGTTTCAAAAGCATAGAATAATGCATTATCTCTCAATTGAACGACTTCCGGATCTTCAGAATTGGAATATATATGTTGAGCTTGGTATAAACCAGTTGTCTCGTAACCTTTAAAAATTAAATAAAGACAAGGATTGACAATTTCCAATCGTTTTAACGAAACATTGACACTGCCTCGTAATATCCCTCCTGGAGCAGTTACATTAGATTCTAGAAGAATAAACATCGAACCATAAATTTGAGGATCAATTTCTTGCCTTTCTTGCCTTTTTGAGGTCCTTGAACCCATTTAATTATAAGTTTATAATTAATCATCATTTTCAGAAATTTTATAGATTAATCATTAAATTTACTATATTAAATTTTTATATCAACAAATTTACAATTAAAATTAGTTTATAGGAATAAGTGAAATTCTCTTATTTTTGCTTTTATTACTTTTTTGGAGGCAGGATGGGCAGAGGAGTGAATAGAAGATTTCTCTTCAACAAATATGTGGAATCATAATAATATTATCTGTATTTTTATAGATAAAATATTGGCGTTAGAAAGCTGTAATAATACAAACCAGCCTTCTTAATTTATATAAAATCTTTACATAAATTTAATTTCATATGGATCTTTATTTAATTGCAGTTTCTTCAGAGTCTTTTATTCATCTTTTTGATAAAAATAAAGCTATCAAAGGATTAATCTCATTTATAGCTAAGTTTTGCTATTATTTTTGATTTTTTCATAGTATAATGATTATTTATGTGCATTCAGCCACTTGCATAGTATATTTAGTTTGGTTTTGAAGATCAGCTTTTGGAGATTGTAATGATTCTGTATTTAATAAGCTTTTATTTGATATATTTGCTGATCTTATATCTTTTAAATGGAATTTTGCCAATTCCTGCTTAGAAATTTATTGATATAAGAGAGCAGCTATCTATTTTTTAAGAATTAGCTGACTTTATGTTTTCTTAAAGCTTTTTGATTTTCATTTGAATGCTTAGAAACTTTT
The DNA here is from genome assembly GCA_949751825.1 of Blepharisma undulans. Classification (NCBI taxonomy): domain Eukaryota; phylum Ciliophora; class Heterotrichea; order Heterotrichida; family Blepharismidae; genus Blepharisma; species Blepharisma undulans. The sequence continues at coordinate 9,217 of CATKHM010000635.1, forward strand.
GTAAAATTTTCAATAGCAATAAGCAAAATTTTGTGAATGGCTTCGAGCTTTGACGTAAATTAATACTGTTAAAGTTTATAATATTGAAACTTACTTACCTTTTATTTGATATTACCGCTCTGCTAATAAGCATAACAATCCTTTATAACAATTACTTAAATGACTAAATATTTAAATTTATAACATTAGCATCAAGATAAGTCAAAGGTAGAACTTCTGCATGCCAGTTCTTAGGCTCAACTGGAGGTGGCAGTATTCGAACTTTATTTTCAAACGGTAAAATCACAATCGATTGTTTTGCACCTTTGAAATTATAATATTTCCAAGGACCAGATTCAGAAAAAATTTTATAATAAAGATCAAAATGGCATCTGGTCCCACTGGAATACATTGAATGGCCAAATTCTTTTCCCAAAATTGATATAACAGGAATATGAAATGTAATAGGCTGAACTTCTGCTCCTCCAATGATTTTTTCTCTTGAATATGAACTAAAAATTATTTTTTTACTAGACTGATATCCAATTTTCAATTTATTTTTCACCATAAATCTAAATCCAACAATGTCACATGCGAAATTAGATAAATCTGCTTCTATATGAATATCTATGATATCAGTGTAGCTAAAAATCAATTTATCAAGCCGAAATCTCACAATTGTATATTCTTTATTATAGCAGCAAAAAGTTACGCCTTTACCTGGGCATATTGTAAAATATCTTCTGGACTGATATCTGAAGGCAAAATAATTGAACTTGATCATACATAAACTGGGATTTTGGTCATTTTCATGCTTTTTCCAGGTGTACGCACCTCAGCACGCAAAGAGTAGTTTATTTCTGCTCCTTGATCCAATTTATCTATTCTATATTTTGAAATAGGATTCAACGTGTCATATATTTTTAATTCAAATGGAAAGGTAAAGTTTCCTGGAAAAATTGTGCCTGTTCATTGGCATAAAATAGTTTCAAAACATAGAATAATTTATCAAATTTTACATGAACGATTTCCGGTTCTTCAGAGTTGGAATTGATATAATCAGTCATGTAATAATCATGTGTCTCGAAACCTTCAAAAATTAAATAAAGACAGGGATCGACAATTTTCAATCATTTTAACGAAACGTTGACACTACCCCGTAATGTCCCTCCTGGAGCAGTTACGTTAGATTCCAGAAGAATAAACATCGAACCATAAATTTTATCATCAATTTCAAGCTTTTCTTGACTTTTTGAGGTCTTTGAACCCATTTAATTGTAAGTTTATAATTAATCATCATTTTTAGAAATTTTATAGATTAATCATTATATACATTTAAATTTACTATTTTAAAATTTTTATATGTCTAAACGTTAATATGCATTTATTAATAGTTTGCATTTTTTTCTAATTAATATATTATCTTGGATTAAATTTTACGTTTTATGATTCCCACATCAATTTTAATTCTAAGAAACCTTTCTTTAATTTAATTTAATTTTTAGTAGCAATATCTGTTGTATAATCATTTTCAATTTTCATAGATAATTCTTTAATCTTCTCATTATTATATATCTGATACTTGATATATTTTTCAACACATCTCAAAAGATAAATCTTTTTATTGCAGCATTAGACAACTGTCTGATTTTTAAAGACCATTTAAGAATCTTTAGATTCATAGCTTTGCTTTTATTAAAATATATCCTAAGCCTCTCAAAAATTATCACAAATTATTTTTGATTATATCTCACATAAAATTGGGTACAATAAGATACAAAAAATGATTTGCTTGATAAAGTAACAATTTTAAAAATATTTTTTTAACATAAATTATTCCTCAAACTCTTCACTTAAACTAGCGTTATAGGCTCGAATCTTATTCATAACCAGCTGATAATCTACTTCATCAAAGTCTGGAACATTATTAATATCGTTTGGATCTAGCTCAGAGCCAAGAAGTCATTTTTCCAATATTCCCTGAATTTCTTCTGAAAGGTCTTATCCGATCATATATTCTCTTAATTCGTTCTGGAGCTTTAATTTCGCCACTTTATATTCAATACTATTATAATCATAATGTAATTGCTGCTTTTCATAATACTCTATTAAAGTTCCAGCATCTTTGTGTTGTTGTTCTTCATAGCCCTTCAAAAAACACTACTCCTTCAGCGAACATAATATTTATAATTGGATTTTCATTTAATAGATCAATTGCATCATCAGTAAAATTCAATCCACAGTAAAAGCCCAATTTCATAAGATTAATTTCATCCATTTATAGATTATTGAAATTGACTTTATTGTCTGGAATAATTTTTCAGATAGTTATATCTTAGATTGGCATTGCTAAAGACCTAATTTATCAAGATACATTTAAAAATTTATGTTTTATAATATAGTTGAATAGTAATTTACCTTTATTTTAACACTTGATAATTATCTTATTTTTTAGGAACTAAAAATAATCAATCCTTTAAATAAATTGGATTTATGGCTATTATTTTGCTGGTACCAAGAGCATTAGATCGTTTTTATTATATTTGTATATTGCAAAAGCTGATTTGTATGAAATATCAATATAATCCTACATTTATAACTTTCTCACTTGAATTCTCAACTTTTCTATGCATTTTATATTTTAATCAATTTTCCTTTCATTAATCTTCAAGTTAAATGTCTAGTGAAATCATTATTACCTGGATCTATTGCTTTATAACAAGCTTTCTTGCCTTTGATTTTAATAGAAACTTGTTTCCAAGATATATTTTAGAGCTTAGTGTGCAATAATTTAACGAAAATGGCAGAGAGTAATTATAATCCTCAATTAAATCTAAAATAGTATCAATTTTATCTTTATAATTAAATTAAAATGATATAGGAAATTAATAATTAATCAAGCTATTATATTAATATTACTCAAATATAATTTTTATAGTTTATTTAATTCAGATTTGGGTTATAGTAATGAAGACTACGATGAGAAAGTTCTTCATCAGTTATTATTGGAACATATCTTAATCTTGGCCAATATTTATCGCAAATTCCTTCTGGGTTATAAAAATTTTCATTTGCAGCTTCTCTTCCAGCTTCACAAACCACCTCAATATCATTTTCAAATATCTGGGTAATAAAACTTGGAATCTCTTTTATCTTTATTTCAGCACGAATTCTTTGGACTTCTTCTCCAGCGTTCATAAACTTTTTTAATTTTCCAACATTAAATACTAACCAAGTTAGCAGTTTCGCCTTTTGCCATCCTGGCAGTCTTTCAGGATCAATATTTTTCTCTAAATCATTCACATCTACTTCTTTATCTAGCAAAATATTGGCGTCTCTTAGAACTATACAGAAATTTTGCCAACTATCACAGATATTTCAATATTCATCTCTAAGCAATTCTTTGTTCACTTCGATATATGGAAAAGTATCTGAATGACTTAAATTAATTTTTGAAAAATCGCCATCACAGCTCGCAGAGTAGCAAATTAGCATAAATTTAATAGCATCATAGATCGTGCTTTCTTTTTTTTCTGATAATCCAACTGCAGCTTTGAACAAATCAGCTGATTGTTTTAAAAGTCTTGAGTTTATGAACACTTCATTAAAAATTGGTATAATTTTTTGAACATTGTCATCAATTTCACTTATTCCACATTTTCCAAGAGTTAGTTGTTCATGCTGCATCGTGTTTTTAGCTCCCATTTATGTTATAGAACTGAACGAAAAATTTCATATTTCTCTATATTTGATTTTATTAGAACTCTTTTTTGGTTTATTGATTCTGAGATATCATTATTATTGCAATTTGACTATTTCTTAAAAGCAATAATTTGATAGGAATATTTGAAAGCTTTATAAATTTTCAAGTTAGACAGATTAAATTAAGTTATACAATATTGTAAGAGTCAGATATTATAAATAAATTTCAGGATCTTGATTATTTAATTTATACCTTAATCATAATACAAGGCATTTTATTTTAATCAAAATCATAGCTATACAAATTCAGGTCACAATCTCTTAATATTGATCTTCGTTAGCCTTCTTTAGTTTCCGAAAAAATAAATATATCGCCAAGGGCTTTAACTATGCTTTGCAGCTATTTTTCATTAAAAAAAATTGAATAATCACTTTTTCATTGCTTACTTGTATCAATGATTTTTGCTTTTTCAGGCTTACTCTTTGTGCTCTCTTATAGCAGTCTTATAAAGATTTAGTTTTCATTCTGATTACTTTACTTATAATCGTTTTATTACCATATTGCTAGGATTATTGATGGCTAATGGCAACTAAAATTATTAACAACTTTAAAAAATCATTTTGATGTGTCATTAAAGCAAGGAAAAAAGAAATATTAAAGTAGATATTATGGTTTGCTTGGCTTTGACTCTGGTGCTAATCCGGTTAATGTACCGAATTGAGTTGATGTCTCAGGAAGATTTGATTTCAAATTTGTCTGATCTACTCCTATTTTATCTTTTCTTGCTGCTCTTTTGTGCAATATGCTATTCGGGCTGTAAATTTGGTACATTGCACCAGAAAATGCAATAACACTTGCTGCTATTAATGCTTTGCTATACACTTTTGGATCCATTTTTTTACTATCAAGAAATGCTAAAATCTTCTTCAGAATTGATAAAGGATTTTCTGATACTCTTTATTCATATTAAAATAGCCTTTTTAAATCTGATTAACTTATTTTATATCTATTTTGGAGGAATATGACTTTTAATATCCTCTTTGACTTCTTTTTTCAATTCCTGAGCCTTTTCTGAAGTGCGGGGCATTTGGTCTTTTACTTCAGCAGCAACTCCTTTCTTTATCACCCTAGCAGTAGTCTTTGAATTCCAATAGCTGTTCGGGCTATACATTTGATATCCAAGGAAAGCTGCTGCTATGCCACCAATCATCCAAATTGTGTTGTTTCCCTTTGTTAGAACCATTTTTATTAATGGTTAAATTTAAATGGATCATTAATAAATTTTAAGAATTTTGTGGCTCACTTGAGACATCAGCTTACCAAAATAAAAATTTTTAAAAAAATAAATCATAAAATATTGCAGAACTCTACAGTAAAAACATGCTAAAATTTTTGCTGTATTTCATCACAAAAACAGAAATTTTGTAGTGACAAGTACGATTGACTCTTCTACAGGAAAATCAAAATAATTGATAAATTTAACATAAGAAATTTATAATAAAATTCCTTTTAATATCTAATTGCATGATAAATAAATGCATCAAATATAATTTAACTCTAAATGGACCCATACTCTGAAAAAGGTCTTGAAGAAAAAATTGCCACAATTCGTGCTACGCTCAGACATTTAGGAAATTCATTAGAAGAAGAGGTAATCTCTATTCAAGGATTTCGATAAAATAGAAATTTCACACTCAAAATCCAGTCAAGACTCATCAATTTCGAATTCCTTTAACATCCCCGCTACTTTTGACGCCTTAAAAAACCACATTCAAGAATCTTACACCCCAGACGATCATTGGGAGCCCACAAATACTTTTGATTACGAAAAAGAAAAAAATATTCTGCTTAATAAGCAATTAAAAGAAAAAGATCAAAAAATCCAAGACTTGCTTTTCTTACAAAACGATTTAAAAGAATCTATTGAAAAAAATACTGAAGATTTTAAAAGAATTCAAGAAGAAAATTACTCTTTTCGGCAGCAATTAGAAAATTTAAATAATGAAAATAATGGGTTGAGAAGAATTTTGGATGAAAAAGATACAGAAATTGCAAGAAATAAAAGCGAGTTAGAAAATTTAAAAAAAGAAAAAGAAATTAGGAATAGAGAGTTTGAAAGGACAAAAAGGCAAGCTGAAAAAGTAGATGAATTACTTGATGAAATAAGTAGGCTGAAAGATATAAATTTATTGTTGAAAAATAAAGGCGAAGAGGTGAAAAAAGATGAAGAGAGTAGTAAATTGATTAATTCTTATCAGCAGCAACTGATAGTGAGGGATAGTCAAATAAATGAGCTGGAAAAAGAAAGATTGGTACTTTTGAAAGAAATTGATAGGATGAAAGTAGAAAAATTGCAAAGCCCTGCTAAAACTTCAAGAGATAATTATTTAGAAGCAACACAAACAAGAGAAAGCACGATGACTCAGCCTTTAACTGATAGACCTCAATCTCTAAGCTCACTGTGCAAGGATGTGATGAAAATTATAGGTGTTTCTCATAGAAAAGATTTATATTCAAAGGTTGTGCATCTTCATCAATTTCATGAAAAATTCAAAAAAGACAAAAAACTTCTGAATAATATGACAAAGCTTATAATTGACTGCTCTCCTCCAAATACATTTGAAAAAACTCCAAATATCCATCAAATCTGGAAATGACTTACCAATATCCTTGAGGAATATATGAAAATCAAGCAGTCTCCTAATCAAAAAATAATAAATGAATTATGTGACATTTTTTCAGCTGAAGCGAAAAATTTAGTTGAAAAAGTAAAAGATATTATTGCAGAAAATTATAAACTCAAAAAATCAAGGAGTCAAATTAAAGAAAAGAAATTAAGTTAATTAATAAAAATTAATCAGAAAAATGACAATTATGACATTTTTTAAATGAAATTAGTTCAACTGAAAAATGTGCTCAGGAGTGATATGGTCCATTTTAATTGTAATTACAACAAATTAGCTTAATCTAAAAGAAAAATCATCAATTC
>CATKHM010000636.1:0-15879 GCA_949751825.1 Blepharisma undulans
ATTTTAATTTTGAAATTATGATAATAATTGGTGAACAATGTCATTTTCACTATAAAGACATCCTAAGATACAGAGGAAATTGAACAGAAAGTCTTATCAATGCTAAATTACTAGAAAAAGTTAATTTTTTATCTTTGGAAATTCCATCCTTTATACCAATGATGCTTGATTTTAAAGTGAAAAACTCTGAAATTGTTTATTGATATCTAGTTGATGATAGTTATGGCATAAGAGTTCTCAAAACTAATGAAAGCTTGAAAAGTGTCTTAGTTGGAGGATTTTCATATCCAGCAATAAATAAATATTTGGTATCATCTGGTGTGTGTGGAGATACTTTGCACATTGCTTCGACTATATATGGTTTATGCTCTTATAGCATCAAAAATTATACAGAAATTGAAAAAAAATTTCAATATCAACTTTTTAGGACTTCTAATAATCTTAATCTTGCAATGCGTGGCTCTATTATATGCTCAGCTGATGAGAAATTTGTTATTATCCCCACATTTAGTACATCCATTTCATCTCTCACTGTTTTTGATATAAAATCTCATAAAAGCTCAAATAATTTCGCCATTTTTTATCTCTCTGATTTCAGTCAAAAATTTTCAGTACCTAGAATGAGATTTATAAATGAAAACGAAATTTCAACAGTTTCATTGGTTGGGTCTATATATAGAAGGCTAAAAATTAATCAAAATTCTCTAATATTTCCAAAAATGAGTGAGGCCGAATATGAAGAAATGGTTAAAACATGGGGAACTAGCAATTTCAGCATTATTATGACAGCTGAAAATAGCAATAATAAGGTAAGCTCTTCAATTATGTATTTTACTCGCGAAGCTGATTCAGATGCTATTACGCAGAGCAAATTGTTGGATTATTGGCATTGGATTATAAGATTTATAGTTCTCATTATGATTCTAGCTCTTTTTATTGGATGCATGATTTTTGCGAAAAAAATTGATTTTAAGCATAAAGTTGTTCAAAAATATAAATATGAGAAACAATTGGAAATCGAATTTCAAGCAAGCTAAATAAGAAGACAATTTATTATCTCAAATTATTTTTTATAATAACTTGTTTTCATTAATAATATTTATAATCTTATAAAGTCATCATTTTGCTGCTAAACCCTAAATTTATAATTCTAGCTTATAAATACGAGTTAATTCTTTTTAATAAAACATATTGTAATGTATTGGTATATCTATTTTTCATTTAAAATATTAAGCGTTTATTTCTCATGGAATAAATTGTTAAAAGCATCTATAAAATAGTCTTATTATAAGCTATTAAGATTAATAATTCAGCCTAATACTAGATGAATGAAGAGATAATTTCCCATTTACTGACGATCAAACCAATTCTATATCTCCTTTGCATTGATAACCATTATTTCTTCCATTTATATGAGGCTTTAAATTTCACTTTCTTATAGATCCATCCTTGCCACTTGTAAACAAAAATTCTCCACAAATGGAAAAACAAGCAGAGGTAACTCTACCTTCATGACCTATAATCTCATGCTCTATTTTCTCAGAATCCTTATTCCACAAATTTATTTTTCCGTTCTCTTCACAGCAAACAATAAATTTTTCACATGGCGAAAAAGCTGCACAAAAGATCGGAGAGTTTCCACTTACAAGTGACTTAATAATAACCCCTTCTTCAACATCCCAAATATAAGTGATTCCTTTCGAGCATCCAGATAACAAAAATCTTTCACATTTAGAGAAAGCCACTGATCGAATAAATTTTACATTACCTTTTAGTCGTTTATTTTTCCATTCCTCATTCTCCTTGTATCAAAGTTCAATATAAAATAAATCTTTCCCAGCAGCTATATATTTCCCATATGGTGAAACCGCTACTGATTTTGCCTCACATTTTCCACCTGATAATTTATGCTTAATTTCTCCGCTTTCACAGTTTATAATATTTATTCATCGATTTGAGCCTCCTGTTATCAAATAACTATCATCATGAGAAAATGACATTGAATGCACTGTGTTTAATCATATATTAAAAAATTTTAGCTCTTTTAAGCTATCAATGCTTCATATGTGGATATTGGTGAAGGCAGAAGCAAGAAATCGGCCACAATGAGAGAAAGCTAGGCTTGTGGTAACTGGATCATGACACTTGAACTCTCATATTAACTTCATGGTCTTTGAATTTCATAGTTTTATTTTGTTCTCACGTCCTGCTGAAGCAATAAAATCTCCTCTTGGAGAAGCTACCACTACAGCAACTGTTTTTTTATGACCTTCAAAATGTTTTATTTTGTCTCCAATTTTTCATGCTAATATAGAATTATTAGAAATGCATACAATTTCATTGTCAAACGCCGATAAATCAGAAAGTTTATCGAATATGCTATTTTTAGGTTTTTCCCAAATTAAAATTCTATCATACCGATCTCATACTGAAATTTTACCAGAATCATTCAGCGAGATCAAATATTTCCCATTATTTGTGAATACGAGTTCAGCAATTGAAGTGCCTTGCGTTACTATTAAAATTATTTGATGTCCTCAATTTGAGTTTAATTCTAGCAATTCAATTTCACCACTGATATTACCTAATGCCATTACATATTTTTCGTTTGGACAAAATGCCATCACTTTCACAGTTCTATTCAATGCTAAACATAAATTTAAATTTCCAGTAGAAATATGCTGAACTGAGATTATATGATTAACTGAATATGCAATATATTGGCTACAAGGTGAAAATAGCATTATTTTCAAGCCACATCTATTATTTTGGCGCAGCTCCTTTACTTTCTCTGATGTCTTTAAATTATATACAGTAGCAACTAAATTATTTGAATAATTGGGAAATTCCTCATATACAGCAATTAATTCTTTATTGGGACTAATTAAAATTTTCATCTTATCAGCGGTTCTTAAAATAAATGGAGACTTTGTTTCAGCAGTTTTCGTGTTTAAGAGGGAAATAGATTTATTGTCAAGATTTATCATTAATAATTCACCACCTGGCAAATAAGAAAGTGAAATGATGCTGCTTTTATAACATGAGAATTTTTTTACTTTAATTCGACTTTTCACATCTCATATTGTTATCATGCCATATATACTCCCAATGGCAAGCCATTTATTGCATGGTGAGAACGAAAATGATACAATTTGTGCAGAGTTTTCGATAAAAGGAAAATTTTGCTGAATATTCAGGCTGCATCCTTTGAAGTTAGAAAAAAGTAAAGAAGATTGTGAAAAATTTGCCCCTTTCAAATTGGAATTTTGCAGATCAGAGTGGTAAAAGAATGATCCTGATAAATCTGCATTAGGAATTTTAATATTTGTCATGTTTTTGTTAATAAATTGGTACCCAGCGTAATTTAAAAGAGTTATGGCATTAGATGAGGCAGTGTTGATTTTTTCTGATTGTTTTGACATCATCACAATTTCGTAAAGAATATCTTTTTCGTTTTTCTTCAGCTGTTCTTTAAGTATTAAACATATGTCATAGTAATCATTTAAAGATATAGTGTTTATAAAAGACTTTTCAATAGCATGCACAGATATACAATTTGCTATGTCTTGGAGAATCCTATTGGCAAAAAATTGTTTTAAATGAGCACAAGGCAGCTTTATTTGTTGAAATGTTAAATATTGAGGCTTGAATAAGGATAAATTTGCAACAGGAGTTTTTAGTATTTTTTCGTCAGCATGCAGGAAAGTGAAATTATGCATACTAAATATTTATGCTACCCAATATATTTATTATTTTGATATACCCTATTCTAACAAATAATTTATAATAATGATATCATTTAAGTGTTTCATTGCTGATTGTCCCAATGATCCAGAGCATATCTGCAAATGCACTCCAAGCCATACTATTTTCTGCGGCACTCATGCAAGAAATCATATGAAAAAGAAGTTTGAAAAGCCTCATGAGTGAATTGATTTGTACTTCGAGCCAAATCCAGAATCTAGAATATTAGTAATTGAGAAAGTAAACGAAATCAAAAAAGAAATTCGCTCATGCCTTGATAAATTAGTCTCACAATATAAAGAGCTCTTAACTGCATTTGAATCATCATTAAGTATTGCTATGGATAAATATTACAAACTTGATGCAGAATGCAATGATATTATTTTCATTGCATCTCAAGAAAGAATTTTGAACATGCCTACAGAAAATAAAATTGAAGAGCCGCTTAAACTTGAGCCTGAAGATTGTAAAAATATAATAAAATGATGAAGAATAACTGAAATTCAGACAGGAATAGACAAAATTAAAACATACATAGGAAAAATTTATGAAAATTTAGAAATAAATCCATTCAAAGAGTTTGATAAATCTACAATTGATTCTGAAGAAATTCGTTTTATAAGAAATAATTCCACAGAGTTTAATACTTTAGATTTAGTGTCGAAGAAATTATCAAAACAAAATCTTGATTTTTTTCAAAAAGATCAAGATAGGAAAAATCCAGATACATTTTTTGGAATGTCTAGATATAATCAGCATGCAAATGGAATAAGTGCTGTTTTAATCCATCACAACTCTTCAGTATTCTTTAATGGAACATTACCTATTCAAGATAATTATAGTGGCTATACTGTTGTTGAAGCTTGAACATTTACTATAGATAAAGATCAAAATTTTAAGAAGCTAAAAGTTGGAACGCAATCTATTAGCCCTGCATTGACTTATTATAAACATCACGTTTATGCACTGGGAGGAAATCAACAAAGTGTATCAGAAAAATATGACTTTGAGAAAAATACATGAAAAAGCTTAGCTCCTCTTCCTCAGGGCTGCTATTGTTCTCCTCATTCTGCGTTATATAAAAATAAAATACTACTATCTGCTATTTGCTTAAATCAGCTTACGAGTTATGATATTGATAAGAATTCTTTTACAACAATTAAAAATTTAAACTTGACGATTAATCTCAACAGATCGATATTATCATATGATAACAGAGTTTACATTCTAGAAATTGGTGGGGGAATTTACCAAAGTGAATTAGAGGATATTTGTAATTGAGAGTTAATTGGAAATACTCAGCTTCAAAATTGTATGATTCAGTCTTATAGTGTTGCATATAAAGGAAGTATATATTTTATAAATACAAACAATCAATTAATTGAGTTCAATCTCAAGACAAAGACATCAAAATACGTTAATTTTACTATTAGTTAATTTAATAAAATGGTAGTTTTTCAATGATTTTGCTTCTCTAAAAGAGAGAGGATAATAAAATACGGTAATTGAGGGAATTAGTTTTTATTTTTTTGATAATTATATAAGAATTCTATTATTTTTCAATTTGATATTAATTTATTAATCACTTGTGTCTGATATTTTTATATTTCTTTTGTTTAAAATTTGAATAAGACCTATTAAAATATTTGAAGGAATATTTTTGAGGATTAAATTGCATATTTTACAAATTTATTCATCTAGATTTAATAATGTTTCTTTAAAAATGATTAAAACTATGAATTGAGTTTTACAATACACTTTAACCTTTCATGGGGAAATGGTGAATTAGAAAAGAACGATTTATTCCAGGTTAAATGTAATTAATGGTATAATGAGAAATTTTTTATTTTAATTTATAATGTTATTTCGTATTAAATTCTCTAAAATAATTCAATTTATAATATAAATATCATTATCCAATATTTATGGAATAAAATCTATTAGTTAATAAACTATTAATATATATTATTTTTTATGAAATCATCCGATTAAAAAAATTTGACTTAAAAATAAATTTTGGAGAAAACTTAGATTTTGATTCCATTTATATTTATTTTATATTACAAAAGTATTTATTTTGAAACATTCAATGCTATTATTATATATTTAATAATCTTAATTGGTACTTATATAATTCTGCCATAGCAGTTTCTTCAATATCCATATTAATATTAAATCCCAAAATGCACAGATAAAAATTTCTCCATCAAGAATTTATTACCATTATAATATACAAAATTAAAAACAGTTTTGTTTTTTTCTATCAAACTTTAATCTGCCACTCACATTTTATATAAAAATATTCTTATCAGAATATATTCTAATATTCACTCCATCTTAGTATTATTTTTATTAATATAATGACGCAATTCTCTATCATATTAATCCTTTCTGTTCTCCTCAATCTCATATCAGGCTTCAACTACATTAAGCTTTCAGATAAACTTTCTCTCGGGTTTGAATTCAACCAAACAAGTGTTCGATTCAGTTTTATTGTATTCTTTATATAGTGTGATGCAGGCTGATGTGGAATTGGGTTTGGTACCGATATGATACACACTGATATGATAGTAGTAAAGGCTAATTTTAATGGCGGGCCGCCCATCAAAATGGATTTATTCGCAATCGCAGAGGCAACTCCTCCTACAGATGAGTCGTTAGGCGGTCGAGACGATTTATTTCTCGAAGATTGAAGCTACACAGATACTGGTTTTACTGCAGTTGTTTCAAGACTTTTGACAACTGGTGATACATTTGATCATGTAATCGTCCCTTACTCAGAGATAGATTTGATTTGCGCAGTTCAAAATAAAGACATTTGAAAACAGCATGATTTTAGCGGTAAAATTTAAGCAGTCCATTATAAAATAAATTTGGATCCAGATGATATGTGGCTTGAACTAGTTGCTGAGGATACTAAGACTAGCAAAATATTTCATAGATGTTTAATGTTGATACTATGAACTTATGCAGTACCTATTGGAATTGCTTTTGCAAGATATTTTAAGTGGCTTGGACATCTGTGAATTGTTGGCCATTTGATATGCACAGTTCCTGCAATCTGAATGACATGGTGAAATTCAAGCAAAAAATATAAAGAAACAAAGCCTACAATGCCTATTATTGATGTTTATGATAGATGTCATGATATGTTGGGGCTTGTTCTTTTGTCATTATTGATGGCAGAAGGTCTATTAGGAATATTTTCCATCATCACTAAGTGGTATGGAAAAAATGCATATTTTATTTCTTATACTCGTAAATTACACCAATTTATTGGCTGGGCGCTATATATAGCAGGAGTTTTGAATAATGGGATTTATGACTTACAGCTAATCCATGATTATTCCCATCAAATGGATCTTGTCTTTACATTTTTCATTATTTTATTGCTCGTGCTACTCGAATCAAGACACCGCCTCAGCCCATACTTACCTTTTATGAATTTTTTCCCAAGGAAAAAACAATTAGAAACCAGCCATTTAAAAGTAATTGAAGACATTAATGAAAATGATAGAGATTACGTATTTTTTGATGAAAATGTGCTCGATATATCCACTTTTCAATACAGCCATCCTGGAGGTGCTACTCTCTTCAAGAATATCAAAGGAGAAGATATAGGGAAATATTTAGTTGGCTGCAGTAATAAAAATTTTCTGAATCCCTATACACATTCGCTTATAGCTATGAAAATTTGTGATTATTTATCAATTAATACAATTCCTTATCCTGAAAATTTTTTAATCAATAAAAATAATTCAGATCAAAATAATATGATTTGAAGGATGGCTAAAAGGAGAAAACTCAGCCACAGAACTTATATAATCACTTTTAAATCCAAAGAATATGATTTGAATCCAGCATGAGAAAAAGCGGAATGGCTTGGAAAACATTTTAAAGCATCAATTTGGGTTAAATCTTCACTGACAAATAAATATACAACTATATCAAGATATTATAGCTGCATTTTTGTAGATTTAGATAACTGAAAACAAGAAGTTTCAGATGAAGGGCATGAAATAACTGAATTAACCAGAAATGGCGTAAAAGGACTAAGTTTTATTATAAAAGTCTACCCAGGAGGTATTATGACTCAATATCTAAAAACGATTGCAAAAAATGAAAAAATCGCTTTAAAAGGTCCTTTAGGGCCAGGCTTGTCAGTTGATAATTTGTCAGGAGAATTTTTAGCAGTTGCAGGCGGCACTGGATTAGTACCATTTTTAGATTTAGTCCATTACCTTTGAGTAAATCGAAATAACCCTCATGAATTCAAGCTTACACTTATAGTATCTTTTCGAAGAAAAAAAGACGTTTTTGCATATGATTTAATAAGTGCTACAGAAAGAGCTGTGGATTCAAATATTTTTAAATTCGTTTTGATTATAAGCAGTGAAAAAGAAAAACCTTGTTTGCGAGAGCTCTTGATTGAGAATGGAAAACAAAAACCAAAAAAAGCTTGGGTATGTGGCCCATCAGGATTCAACAGTTTTGTTGCTGAAACATTAATGAAATCTGGATTAGAAAGCCAAAACATCATAATTATGTAAACATAAATAACTAGAGTTGAAACTCTGCCATTGGTGGCTTGCTTGATAGAGGTATCAGTAAGATATTGTCCATTAATCTAAATTTATTTTAGTCTAAAATTAATTAGAAATGATATGGTTGATTATTTGAAATTAAGGATATTAAACTAATCTTTTGGTTTTAATAATAATTTTATTCTTTACATTTTATTTATAAATTTTAAATAAATTTTTCATAAAAAGGCAAAAAAGGCTTACATAATAACTTGTATTTTTAATCCAAAAAAAATTATTTGATTTTTAATTAACTTTCAAACTGGTTTTAAGTAATATAAACACATTCTATCTTCAGTGAATTCTTAAATAATTCATTCATTCTTTTATTTCAAACTTTATTTCATTCAATTATATTTTACCAATTTTATATCTTTCATTTATAGTGATAGAAATTAATCAAATTAATTATTTCTTATTTTTCTTATTATTACGCCTCAGTTATGCCAAAAAAAACGAACTTATATATAAATTGAGCATTAATCAAACTCAATTTCTATATTTATTGAAGAAACAGATTTGATGCCTTCAATACGACCTTCTTCTGCTACTTCTTCTTCTGCTTCTTCATTTTTTGATTCATTGTTCTGTGCTTCAATCTGAGAAGGCTCAGGATTTGCAGATGCAGTAGCTATAGACTCTACTTTTCTGGTTTCTTGATTTGAATTAGTTTGGCCTTTTGTTTGACCCATCTCATTTGCAACTACAATGTTGGAATTATAATTATTATTGTAGTTGCTACCACAATTATCATAATAAACATTATCATTGATATCAACGATTGGAATTCCAAAGCAAGTAAATACATTAAAGTTCTTACAACATCTTGCAATAGATTGCGAAATTCCGTTAAATGCTCAGTCACATCATATTGACACACCTGAAGTATTATGAATAACCTTTTCTACACAATTTGCAAATAATATTTGATCACATTCTGAGCATTTCGGATTGAGCTTGCATTTACAATTGCAGTCACCACTTGCATTACCAATTGAGATACATCCCAAGCATCCTTCACATACTTTACAGCAGCAGGTACAAACATTGGAAATTCCACCACATGGCATGGATTGGCAAATTGAGCAGCAGTCAGTAGCTAGACACTTACAAAAGCTTTCATTACAGCAAACCTCAAAGCACTTGCAAATTTCACATATAGCACATAATGCCTCAACCATTTAATAATTATCTATTAAGACTAAGTCTCCTAAAAGTATCTGCAGCCATCTTTACTATTCTCTCTGTGAGCAACTGATATTTTCTCACTTGATGTAGGAAATAAATTGATTTTTTATAATGCAGATTCTCTTTGTAAAAAATTAATTGGTTCCACTGTAGCAGTATTTAATTCTAAACGTTTATCCCTAAAATTCTATATTAAAAGCATTTTTGTTGAATTTTTAAAATCAACTTATTCCTAAAAATAGAATGTAATTTAATTCAAAGAACTAATGTTCTAAACCCAAATCATTTATTTTAAGCTAATCAGTTAGAAGTTAATTATAACTTTATTGGATTTTAAAATATTAACACGTCGAAATGTTTTATATGTAGCTGAGTATTAAATAATTTTTTTAATTATTGTATTTGATAGATTAATATAAAATTAAATTTAAATAATTAAATTATATTCTATTTATGTGAGTCTGTTGCATTATAATAAATGCTATTTATTTATGAATATAAACTTTAATTAGACTGAATTTCAATGTTTATTTCTGGCACAGATTTGGCGCCTTCAATGTGACCTTCATCTGCTGCCTCTTCGCTTTCTTCATTTTCTTCATTTTCTTCATTTTCTTTACTTTCTTCTTCTTCTTCATTTTTATCTTCATTTTCTGTTTTATTGCGTGCACTTTACTATACGAAGTCTCAGGATTTGCAGTTGCAGTAACTATAAACTCTACCTTTCTGGCTTTTTGCTTTGAATAACGTAAATAAGAATATATAATAGCATCTCATTCTTATCACTTTTTATCAACTTTATACTTTAAATAAAATATATCCAAATGTTACCAAAATATAAAGTATTGAGAGATTATTAGCTCGTTTTAAAAAGAAACTTAGTAATAAAATTAAATCCTCAAAATGATTTTGAATTTTGCTTTAAAAAAATGAAATGTATGCATGAAATAATATTGATTTAATAACTTAAAAATTAATCTGGCGTAATTTCAACATTTATCGCAGAAATTGATTGGCCAGCTTCAATAACATTATCTTGTGCTTGCATTACTTCTTCTTCTTCTTCGTTTTCTTCTTTATCTTCTTCTTTCTCATTAATATTAATCTCATTTTGAGAGCCATCAGGGTTTGCAGTAGCTGCAACTGTGTATTCTCCTTTTCTGGTTCTCTGATTTTCAATATTTTGACCCTTTGTTTCTCCCATCTCATCAATAATTACAATATTGGAATTATAATTGTTATTGCAGTTATTGCCACAATTATCATAATAAACATTATCATTGATATCTATAATAGGAACTCCAAAGCAAGTAAATACATTGAAGCTATTACAGCATTTTACAACTGATCGTGAAATCCCATTGCATGCTCAATCACATCATACAGATACGCCTGAAGTGTTGTGCATAACCTTTTGTGCGCAGTTTGTGAATAAAATTCGATCGCATTCTGATCATCCTGAACAGAGCTTACACTTGCAATTGCAGTCTCCACTCATGCTGCCTAATGAAATAGATCCCAAGCATCCTTCACAGCAAGCTTTACAACAGCAGCTGCAAATATTTGAAATTGCATCGCATGGCATAGATTGGCAAATCGAGCAACAGTCAGTAGCTATACATTTGCATAAGGCCTCATTGCAGATAACTTGACAGCAAACTTTGAATATCTCTTCTACCATTATAGTTTTATATTTCCTATAAATTTTGATTATTTAAAGTTATTTGTTTAATAGAGCAGTAGAAATTTAAAAAGATTTGATTAAGTTCTCATTATAAAGTTCTTGCTGGAATTCTTTCTTTTCATACTTCATTATTTATATATATTTTCAGAATAACAACTTATTTTGATTATAATGAAAAATAAGTAATATAAATTAAATCTATTTATTCAAAGTTCTCAAATTTTCACTATATGACACAAATTCAGATAATTTTTGCCCAGTTAACTTACATATATTGCTCATTAAGTTAATTTCATTCAGATATTTGTTTTGATATATAATTTTATATACAGGAAATACAACACAGCAAGGCTTATGTTCAGGCATCACAATTTTTTTACTTTTTGAAAACTTTAATTGATTCGGAATCACAACTAATTGATCTACCAAACTTTCTACATCTAAATCTTGTGGAATCTGATCATTAACAACTGCAAAAAGAATTTTCAATGCATCAATGCACCCCAATATCTCAGTCTTCTTCTCATATAACCCTCTATTCATATTTACTATAAAAAAAGCTCTTCCCCTTTCAACCAGTCCTCTATTGAGCCAATGCTCAACTTCTTCATTGATTTCAATATTATTAAGTTTTGGGGCAGATCGCATAGTTATAGTCTCTGCAGCTTTCTTGATGGCATTATTGCGGTCGCTTGGGTTTAGTCCGAATACTTTTTTAAACTTAATAGCTTCATCTTTTATATTGTTTCGCCTTTTAAGCCTAACAAGAGCATCTGCAGCCATACTCAGGGTTTCTCCTACCATTGGAATTAAGGTGATTGCAATTGCAAAAAGATTTGTTTTATAATTTGCATCATCTAAGCCTATGTGCCCTCCAGAAATTGCATCAGCTTCAGTTGCTGCCACATGTAATTTATCATATAAAGCTGAGTAATATTGCTTGAGGTTCGGGTTTGCTTCAATTTCGGGGTTTACTTTTAAAGCGAATGGTTCAATTTCATCTCTTTTGGGTCTATTGTTTAGTTCAGCTTTCAAAGCTACAATATCTTCCTGCATGCTTTTCATCATAGCAAACATCATCGAATTAGCTTCATTATTTTTATGTCCTTCTTCTGTTACATTTGACCAAACAGCTTCCCATACTTTTGAATAGATAGCAGCTTCTACTTCTTTTAAGTAATTCTTTTTTTCTCGGACACGATTTTCAATGTAGGGGTCATCACCAGCTTCTTCAAGAATTTTTCACAAGTTTTCTTCATATTCAATTGCTGCGCTTTGAAATTCTCCTAAGTCTTTTATAAGCTGCTGGCGTTCAACACTGAGCACTTCATGAATGAATTCCAAATTATTTTTGTCGAGATCGTTTCCCATCTTGCCTGATTTTGCTTTGTCTGCAGCATTATTGAGATCTTCTAAGGCTCTTTTTCTTTCTCCAAGTTTATTAAGTACTCTTCCTCGGTTGCAAAGATATAAAACTGAATTCGGATTAAGTCTAATTGCAGCATCAGCACATGACAAGGCTTCTTCATATTTTTCTAAGTTAAAAAGAAGAGCGCCTTTTCTGTTGATTGCATTTGCACAGGTTGGAGATTTATCAAGAGCAATATTGTAGCATTTTAGTGCTTTTTTGAATTCTCCCACACTGAAAAGAGCATATCCTTTGTTATTATAAGCTTCAATACAATCTGGATCAAGTTTTATAGCGTTATCGAAGGACTGGATAGCATCTGCTACCCTTCCCAACTCAAACAGAGAGTTTCCTTTATTATTGTATAATAACGATGACTGTGGGCTTTTTTTGATTCCATCAATATAAAATCTTATTGCATCATTGAATTTTCCAAGTTTATGAAGGACAAGGCCTATGTTATTATAAGCTGATGCATTATCTGGATCAGCCCGAATAGCAGCATTATAGCATGCCAGCGCTTCTTCAAATTTTCCTTGACTATCAAGAATGGCGCCTTTATTTGTATATGCCAAAGTATTTCTTGAATTTAATCTTATCGATATATCATAAGATTCCAAAGCCTCTTTGATTAATCCCATTCTGTTTAGAGCGTTTCCTTTATTGTAATGTGTTGCAGAATCATTAGGAGAAATTCTTATTGCTGTATTAAAGCATGCCATCGCTTCATCATTTCGGTTTAATTGAAAAAGGGTGTTTCCTTTATGAAAATATGCAGGAGTATACCCCTGATTTATAGAAATGGCAGCATCATAACAAAGTAAAGCCTCTTCTGGTTTTCCCATTCTTCTGAGCGTGTTTCCTTTGAAATAATAAGCAGGGAAATATCGTGGATTTATTTTAAGGGCAGTATCATAACATTCTATAGCTTTTGGGAACTGACGCAATTTTGCCAGGGAAATTCCTTTATTGTGGTGAGCTATGCAATCTGTAGGATTTTGCTTTAAGGATTCCTCATAGCATCTAATAGCGAGCTTATATTTTCCCATAGTAAAAAGTGTTGCACCTTTATTTGTTCATGCATAAACATAGCCAGGGTTTATCTGAAGACAAGTTTCATAAGCACTTATTGCTTCTGAAAATTTCCCTAATCTATGGAGTACAAGACCTTGGGAATAAAATGCTTCGAAACAATCAGGGTTTGCATTTATGGCATTTACATAGAACTGCCATGCGGCAGTTAAATTGCCTCGCTCAAAATATGCATTCCCTTGCAACCAGTACTGGTTAGCATTGTATTCCTCGAGAGTCATTTGACGCATATTTAATTTTATGATGAGATATGGCTTAAATAAAATGTAGGAAAAAGAAAATTATATTACCTTTTAAAAATTAAAATAAAAACTAATTCTATAATTTAATAAATATACCAAAGTTGCATAATGATAAATCTTTGTTAATAAAAGATTAAATAGTTGAACATTTAAAAATTATAGTTAATTCACTCATGTGGTATAAATTGTCTGAACAACTTAAAGCTTTAATATTCTTTAATCCACATTTAATATGGTTGTTTTATTTAAATAATGATATAATGAGAAATTCAAGAATAAATAATAATTGGTTTGAAATTAAATTCAGAAAATTTTCAATAGCTTGTTTAGGAGATTGTTAATACCTTCAAAAATATAAATACTTACTATTAGGCTGACTTATAGAATTCAATTAATTCAATTAAATAAAATAATCGCTAATTATCTTCTTGGAGCCATGGGTGTCCAAGTTCTCCAATTAATAGGTGGCTGAGGTCTCGTTCCTATGATTTCTTCAATTCTCCCTAGCACATCTGCTGTTAATTTTCCAACAACATTAACAGCTCCAACATTGTCTTCAACCTGACTGGGCCTTGTTGCTCCAAATATCGCGCTACTTACATCACTATTCTTAATACACCACGCAATTGCTAATTGTGCTTGTGTGCATTCCAGTTCCTTGCTAATTTCTGTCAATCCTTCAAACGTCCTCCTAGTTTTTTCTCTATTTTCTGGCAAGAAAAAGTTCTGCATTAGTTTTCTATTTCCAGGTGTCAAATTTGGATCTAAGATTCTTGATCCTTCAGGGAAGTTTAAATCATTGTATTTTCCTGACAGAATTCCTCCCATCAGAGGATTGAATATTGTTGCACCCATTCCATAGCGTTCATATAAAGGAACATAATCGACTTCGACTTTATTCCTGACAAACATGTTATACTTTACTTGCTCTGTGACTGGATGGATAAACCCATACTTATCACAAATTTTATGAATCTCTTGGATTTCATATGCAGAAAACTCTGAAGTGCCCCAATAATCTGCTTTTCCTTTTTCAATCAGATGATTTACAGTTCTAACTGTTTCTTCAATAGGAGTGTCATAATCAGGTTTATGCAAATACATCAAATCGACAAAATCAAGCTGAAGTCTAGACAAAGATGCTTTCATGCCTTGAATTAGCCTTTTTCTGGATAATCCAGTCTTTTTGCCACAGTTAATAAATTTTGTCGCGATAACCAAATCGTCACGATTTCAATCGCCTCGCTTCAAAATATTGCCAAAAATAGATTCTGCTGTTCCATTTCCATACTGTTCTGCTGTGTCGAAGAAATTGATGCCTGAATCAACTGCTTTTGAGAAGCATTGGAATTGAGACTCTTCAGCTTCTGGAGTATGTCCTGTAAGCCAGTTTCCAAATGAAAGAGCTGATACTTTGAGGCCTGAATTGCCAAGGTTGTGATAAATCATTGAGTCTTTCATTTGGTGAAAAATTATAATGGATAACTAATTACTCCAATTTATTTTTAACTATTAAAATATATCTATGCAAAGATATATACAAGCGAGTGTTATGAAAAATAGAGGCAGTCTTTTGGATATTTCAATGGGATCTGCTTGAATGGTTTTTTATTAAAGTGCGTTTTTTATTATGACTAATTATTATGCATATATACTCTCAATTTATTTTGACTATTTGTCATGAATTTAAACCAAAATCATGATATAGCTTTTAAAATATTAAATTTTGAACTGATTGAATTTGGTACTCTGATTCTGATACTTCATACAGGTTTTATCATATATAAATCATTGAATGCTCTAAACACTCGTCTTTTGATTTTTTTCATATTAAATAATCTAAGAAAGCCATCTACCATAAAATAAATATTGGACAAAATAATTAAAAGTTAATAATATGTCAGACAAAAATGCATTTATTTTCTTTTACATCAGAAA
>CATKHM010000637.1:0-15860 GCA_949751825.1 Blepharisma undulans
TTATGATATGAGAATCAGCAGGATATTCTCTTATAAAAACTTTATCGACTTCAAATCACGTAGTAAAAGATATATTATTTTTCTCTGGTTGCAATCTTTGAATAAAATCTCAGCATGGATTCTTTATATGAAAGTTTGATGATGAGACAATAATAAAATATTGAGATGAATCTTTTAAGCTCTTTGCATTATCCCCATATGGAAGATATTTTTCATTAGGGTATAATCAAGAATTTCAAATAATAAAAACGCATAATTTCAAAACAAAATACATATTAAAGCCAACTATAGACAGCATTTGCATCATCAATTCATTTTTTCTCGATAAAAACAGATTTGCTTATGCAAAAGATAATGGGGAAATTGATATTTTCTCTTTGGGTAAAATTTTAATATTGCAAACTTTCAGCTTGGGTGAAAATAATATTAAATCGCTTGAATTCTCATCTACACAAAATTTATTAGTTGCATTTCTTAAAAAAAATATTGCTGTTTGAAGCTTCAAGGGAAAGAAAATTATTCTTGTGAAATGTATTTCATTTATAAGCTCAAGTGTGTCAATTGCGTTTTCTCCTTGTGGGCTTTACCTTTCAGTTCTTAAAATTAATAGCTGCTCTTTTTTTATTTATGACTCAAAACTACAAAAGTTAATTTTTAAGTGCCCCAAACAGAAAGACAAAATAGCTTCGCTGTCATGGCATCCTTATTTACCGAGAATTATTTCGATTGGAGAAAATGGAGTTAAAATATGAAATTTTGAGAAGATAGCTTTGAATAGTAAAAGAGAGAAAAATTTAGATTTATGCCAAGAATGGTGTATGCTAAAATCTGAATTATTTATAAAAAATTGTGATTTTAAAGGATCCTCTTTGACTGAAGACAATTTAAGCATAGCTAAAAATTTTGGATAAGTTCAAGTGTCTTTTTGAATTTATTTATATCTAAAAAAGATAATAATATTCTGCCAAAAGTATGCCAATATATAAATATCAAATTAAAAGAGATTATAATATTTATTACGATAGAAAGCTTTTGATTTTTCTTTTTATTAGAATTTATGCTTGAATAAGTTTAATATCGTAATAATTCAAAAAATCTTTGAAATTTTGATATTTAATTATATTTACATGAATAATTTATATTATTTGAATAAAACTAGTAGATATCTACCTTAATTTGATTGAGGACTTGCTAATAGACCATTTCATATTACCATAATATCAAATTAGCATTTGCATCACCAAAGCTGACGAAAATTAATTTTAAACTTTTTCCTGATTACAATATTCTGGAGACAGGTAACAAATATTCTAAAGCAAAGGTTAAGAGAATTATATATCTCTCTTAAGGCTTGGAGGAAGATAGAGAAGAACTTAAATATAAAATGAATATTATTTTACTGATCACGGAGAGGCAGAGAGAGTGAAATATATTGCAAGCTGGTGATTAAATATTTAAGGTAAAAATAGATTAAGATACTGATATATCATAATGAGCATATTGTTTTTACACTTTTTTGAGCATCTTCTGATATCTACAAACTAATTATGATTATTAATATTCCAATTTTAGTTTGCCTTAATAACAGCACTGGAAATTTTTTCAAAGATTTAGGATAATTTAATTTAAGTTTATTATTTTCAAGTATTTTTAGTTTTATACATTTCATTTATTTTATATTAAGCGGTTCTTAAGTTAAACATATTAAATACAAAAAAAATTTTGAGAAATAATAGTTTTATAGAATTTATTTTTTTACATTAAATAACAATCAACAATTCATAAAGCAAGAAAAAGAAGCTTGGAAATGATGAAAAATTGTTATAACAAGTTTAATTTCTCTTTAAAAATTAATTGCAAAATTTTTAGATTTTATCAGCCATTATTCTTCACTGAAATCATCATTTGAAAAAATCTTTTTATTCATAAATATTTGCTTCCCAGTTTGAATTCAAAGATTTTAACCTGCTTAAGTGCTAATAAATAAAAATATATCAAATTTTTTCAAAATATCGGAAATGTTTCCATAAGAATTTATAAGATTTTTTATATTTTTTTTTCCAAATTTATTTTAATTTTGATTGAAATATTTAAAGTCAAGCAGACTGAATGAGAACATATCATGCCTTTGATTTTTTTTATCATAATTTCTATATAGACATATTTCTTTTCTTTTAAAATCTGCTATATAACATTTTTGAAAAATCGTTTCAAATATTTTTCTAATGCGAATATGCGGGCTTTTATAAGCAAATAAGAACTGAAAATCATTTTAAGAGTAACAAATATCTGGAATAATTTAAATAGTTTCATATTTTCCTCGAAAAGTTCGATTTATTCCAAAAGGATTTTTATGCATCAATGCAGCATCTCTCAATTACTCAAAAACTATGAGCGTTTGATATTTATATAATATTAATAAATAAAATGCATCATTCTTATTAAAAAAATACACTTGAAATAATGTCTAATAAAATCCATATATAAATACGTTTTAAACCATTTTTGAAGGGTTAATAAATTAGTTCATAATTAAATAAATCAATGAATCAAGAAGAATTTTCAACAGTTTGTGACACGCTCTCCAATTTATTCGAAAACTCAAGCAATGTAGATCTTTCTTTAAAAGAAAGCAAGATTGCAAGCTTACTTGAAATCTACAACTCAATGAACCATCAATTTAAACTTATTGGAAGGCCAGAACTATGTGAAAGAATGCTCAGACGAATCATGATGAGTGACAGCATCTCCAGAGACTTTCAAATAAAGCCGCTCTATATTAATTTATCAGGAATAATTGACGAACTTATGATGAGTGAGATTGAGATATCTTTATGGGCTATTTATTTAGAGAATATAGTTTGGAAAAATTTTGATACTTTCTCTGAACAAGTTTTGCTATTTTCAGCATATAAGGCAAAATTATTTTTAAATGGGAAAAGCATAAAACCAATAAAAGTTTATTTAATGGCAAAAATACAAAACTTTCAAAAAAATTTTAAGTTATGGGAGCAGCAATATGAAGACAAATTTGATATTGAGCTCAGGGCAATTAACAGTAAATTAAACCAACTAAAAAAATTTGAGAGCACAAAAATCGATTATGGAGCATTGAGCTATAACTATTATGTTGATGTAATCTTACTATCCTCAAATCCATATGTAGAAAGGAAAGGAAAAAATACTCAGCTCACTGAAGAAATAAAAGAAAAAAAACAAAAGCCAAACAAAAATTTAAATAGTGTCAAAAAACCTAAAGAGGAAAAGGCAGTAAAATACACACAAAAGCCGAGAAAATTAAGGAAAATCGAGAATGATGATGGAACAGTATCATCTTGTGATAGTCTCAGATTGGAAAATAGAGACCCTGAAATAGAAAAAATTGAAAAATATTGTGATGGTTTATTAGAAAATGATGATCTACATCCTGAAGAATATTAAAAACTTTGATAATCTAATTTTTTATTACTTAATTTGAATATGATAAAATGTGAATTCTAAAGATGGAATATTATAGTCTACTGATACTAAAAAGCGCATGCTTTGCAATGAATATTCAATAATTATTTCAATTAGTTAATCTTGACTAATTTGTTGAATTTCTTTGATTCCTAACTTTTAAAACTTATATCATCGTAAAATTAACAATAAATTTTTACCAAAATCAGATGAAGGTATTTAATTCATGTCAAAATACAAACTTTGCTATTCAAATTATGTTCGATGTGAAATCAATTATTTGTTATTAATTTAAACGACTTCGCTAACCTGAAATTTTCATGATTTTTTTTTAATTATTATATATAATTTTTCACATAATAGCATTTCTTTATAAACTAAAAGAATAATTTAAACAGTCAAACTCTATGATTATTCATATTACCTTTGCACAAATGCTTATAAATTTAGTAAGGAGCTTATAAAATAAATGAACTGTCCAGAAGGCTTATAATTGTTAATTTTTTTAGTTATAGAAATATAATCAAATTGCAGCCAGATATTCTACTATGATTTTATATTGTCAAATATTGTAATTTTTATCATATTTTCAAGTAAGACGTTCTAAATCTATGTTTTTATTGGATTTATGATCAATTAATAAAAAATGAAAGTGTCTTTGTTTTTATGCAACTTTCTTTTTTTCTTGACTGCAAATTCTCAAGAGTGTTCGCAAAATAATTGAGAAACTTCAAAAAAGCAAGAAAACACTTTGAAGAACTTAGAACTTTCTGAAATCTCTACTATTGGCTCAGAAGCATCTTTTAATTCTTCAGTTATTTACTTGGACTCTAGTCGTTTTCTTCAAAATTGTTTCACAGGCTGTGCTACCTGCAGCACTTCTGATTTTGACGGGTGTGATTCCTGCCTTTCTGGCTATTACTTTCAAGAAGGAATGTGCGTGCAAACTTGCCCAACTGGATGACCGCCATCTTCAGGAGAATGCGTCCAAAATTCCAAAGTCATTTTTGACATCACTTTCAATAAAATTCAAGGTTACTTTGATTTTATGAATGGCGATTATAGCTTGGTTTGTGGAAATTCTGCAATCAAGTTTTATCCTGATTACGATGAAAATGACCCTTATCCAACGCAGACCAAAGGATATTACTTTTCTGCTTCCACATCTTTTATTCAATTACCCCCAAATAGCCGATCAAAAGAAGGCTTTTTATTAAATTTCCAGCATTCTATATCGATTTGGCTGTGAAGAGATACTAGCAATTTTGTATATGATTATTTGATTTTTAAACCTGATCGATATGACGGCAATCAATTGTATTGAGCATTGCAAAGTTCTCCACCAGGCATGGCCTATACTCTTACGATTAATGGATTTAATGGTAATGATTTATGAATAATGACAGATTGATTTTCTATTTCAGACCCAACATCTTCTTGACATGCCTATGTTATGGTTGTTAGCTATGACTCAGGAACTTATACAATTTCATTATATGAAAATAATGTAGTGAATTCCCAATCCTTCACGCCGAGTGGATATGGCATCCAGTGACATCTCGAGTCTCAATTTGTGTTTGGAATGTACAATTATTATAAAAAAGGTATAGACGGCTGAATTGGAGAATTTGCTATTTATTCCAGTGATCTTTCATCAAGTGAAGTCGCTGCTCTTTATGATAGTGGTTCTTGCAGCTCTTGCAACTCATTGAACTTCTGTTCAGTCTCTACACATACCTGCTTTTCCTCTTGTGGACTTAATAAATTTTATGATGGAGCTAATTGTAATGACTGCGATCAAACTTGCTCCAACACTTGTGTGGCTTCTGGGTCGTGCAATTTATGCTCTGCTGCTTGCAGTGGCTCCTACTGCAGTGGGTTTGGCAGTTCAGATTGCGAAGTGTTTACTTGTAATGGCTGCTCGACATGCTCAGGACCTGAATTTTATTTCTGCTTGACCTGCAGTAGTGGTTTTTGATATAAAGGAATTTGCCTTGCAAGTTGTCCTGGAATGACGGATGAGCAACCGACAGATCCAGGAAGTCAGTGTAGCACAGTAACTGGATACGATTTTCGATTGACATATGTTGGAAATTCCAACATCCTAGACAAAAATGGCAAATATATATTGACTCCAAATGCGGATGTATATAACGTTTATGATCCTATTCCAAGTACCAGCCGTGGATATTATTTTAACGGAAATTCAAGCTATATGCATGGTAATTATTATGGTGACTCTTTTATGCTAAGATTTGATATTGATCAAACTCACGCCCTCTGACTGAGGCCTAAAATCTCTGGCACTCAAACAATTGTCTCCAAACAGTTTGAAGATGGCGCAGACAGCAATTTACTACTGCAGATTGTTAATTCGCAATTAAGTATACGCATCATGCTATCTGATCAAGTCTCTAACTCCACTCAAGCAAGTTTATTGGGATCTATAGATGACGATGTTTGAGTATTTCTGATAATTTCCATCAGGTTTATTAATGGGGACACATACTGAAGAGTGTGCAAATATGAAAATTGTTTGGATTGAGTAAAGATAGGAGCTGGCTACTTTTGAGATGCAGTGAATAATTGCTATTATGGAGCGTCTTATGGATCAACAATGAGTAGTTTTTTTACAGGCTTTATTTATCAGATTATTTATGATACTAGTGCATGAAGCATATATAAGATCACTCAGTCCTATAGTACATCATGCTCGCCATCATCAACTTGTTCGGCATGTCCAGCATCAAATAGCCAATGCTTAGGAACGTGTGAGTGAAATGAATTTTATAATAGCAGCACCAAAGCTTGTTCTCCTTGCTTGAGTGGCTGTGAATATGGCTGCATAAATAGCTCTGATTGCAATTTATGTTCTATGCCTGGATGCTATGCGTGTTCATCCAGTAACAAATGCGATAGATGCTGAGTGTTAGTTGGAATAAATTTAATTTCCGGTAAATGCACCTGCGCGAATGGGGGCAGTATTAATACAACAGTAACCCCAAATATTTGTGAAGATCCTTGCTATTCATCATGCGCTACTTGTACACAAATTGCAATGGATAAATGCAAAACCTGTAAATCAGGATATTCCACTTTAAGCAGCTTTTGCGTGCCAAATTGTCCAATTGGATATTCTTCAAACCAAGGTTCGTGTGTTGAAAACAGCTCTGGATCTCTTGTTGTTGACTTTGAGTTCACAAAAACTACAAACACGCAGTATGACTCTGGTAGCAACTATTCAATATACATGGGCTCAAAGGATCAATATTATCCGGGCTATGATACAAACGATCCTTGAATTCTACCATATCGAGGTCTCTATTTTACTGCGAATTCCATTGCCAAACTACATGTCCCGTCAAATTCTCAAGCAAGTAAAGTTTCTCTTGGGTTAGCCCATACAATTGATCTATGAGTGATGATAAATTCTAGCGGTGGGTATATTTTTAGTCTTTATACATCAAGCAGTGACCTCATGAGCATCACTGCAGTGCAATATAGCTCTTCCCTTTTTTCATTTCAAGCTACTTATAATTTGCAGAGTTTAGATACCACTACTTTTGTTCAGCCAGTAGCAAAGAGCAGCAACTATGGCTATTCTACTTGGCAAAGGGTTGTTGTGTCTTATTCTTATGTAGATTCGAAATCCACAATTAAACTTTTTGTGAATACAAATCTCGAAGACACCCAATCCAGCACCAGTTACTGTTTCAGTGATAATTATGACTATACTATTTCTTTGGGAAAAATAGGCTCAAGCTCGGTTTCGTATGTGTATTCACTCAGACTTTACAAGCAAGCATGAAGCTCAGTTAGTTCATGAACTTCGAGTTGTGGCTATCCTTTTTGCACAGATAATAATTCTAAATTAATTGACTGCGCATACCTGGAATACTATGATGAGTCTTCAAAAGTCTGCAAAAATTGTGATGCGAGTTGCAATTGAGGATGCATAAGAGGAGAGTTTTCATGTAGTTTAAACCAAGACCCTCTTTGCGATACTTATACTGGAATAACCCCAGATGATTGTTCTGATTGCTTGAGTAACTCTTCAAAAATACCTCCATGTAAATGCAATAGTGGATATATATATGATTCAACATCAGGAAACTGTATCAGCAACCCTTGCTATTCGACATGTAGCACTTGCAGCCAGTATTTAATCGATAAATGCACTAGCTGCGCTGATGGAAATTCAGCTTACAATAATGGCTTTTGTGTGCCAGATTGCCCGATCGGATACAATCCGAATCAAGGCTCTTGTGTTGAAAATAGCTCTGGGTCTCTTGTTGTTGACTTTGAGTTCACTAAAGCTACAAACAAGCAGTACGACTCTGTTAGCAGCTATTCAATATACATGGGTACGGCAGATCAATATTATCCGAGTTATGATTCAAACGATCCTTGAATTCTGCCATATCGAGGTCTCTATTTTACTGCGAATTCTATTGCCAAATTAAGCGTCCCATCAAATTCACAAGCAAGTAAGGTTTCTCTTGGATTAGTCCACACAGTTGATATATGAGCGATGATTCATTCAAGTGGTGGATCTATTTTTGGTATCTATACATCAAGTAGTGACCTCATGAGCATTACTGCTGTGCAATACAGTTCTTCCCTTTTTTTATTTCAAGCTACCTATAGTTTACTGAGTTTGAACTGAGCAAGCTCAAACTCATTAGCAGTAAAAAGCAGCAATTATGCATATTCTACCTGGCAACGGATTGTTTTATCTTATTCTTATGCAGATGGATCATCCACCATTAAACTATTCATAAATATAAAACTCGAAGATAGTCAATCTATTACAAATTATTGCTTTTCTGAAGATTACGACTATACTATTTCATTGGGGAAAGTAAGATCAAGTTCCAATTCTTATGTGTACTCCCTAAGACTTTACAAGCAAGCATGAAGTTCAGTTAATTCATGAACTTCAAGCTGTGGCTATCCATATTGCACCGATTATAATTCCAAACTAATTGATTGCACGTATTTGGATTACTATGATGAATCGTCCAAAGCCTGCAAAAGTTGTGACGCAAGCTGCACCTATGGATGCATAAGAGGGCAGTTTTCGTGCAGTTTGAATCAAGATCCTCTTTGTGATGCTTATACTGGGCTAACTCCTGAAGATTGCACTGCTTGCATGAGTCACTCTTCGAAAAAGCCTCCATGTGAATGCGATAGTTCATATATGTATGATTCAACAACAGGAACTTGCATATGCAAAACTGGATATCAATTGATTGATGGTCAATGTCTTCCATGCTATAGATATTTGCAGTCTTCTGAGATATCTGGATACTTTACATCCACATTTGCAAGGGTTGTATTTGATCTTGCAATATCTGTTAATACTTCAGGATTGACATGCGAAAAAGTATTCACCTCTGATACTATCGCAAAATTTGGAAGCGGGTATGTTTGCTATTTTGATTCTCAAGCGGTTAAGATTACAATAGATCTTGGTGAAGGCTTTACACTAGAAAATGAATTAATCTACATCATAAAAGGAGCTCTAATAGGAAAAGATCTGGAGTGTGGATACAATGCTTATGATATAACTACTACCTTAACTTATTCTGCTGCCTTGCCTTATCCCGCAGCAAAAATTGACGTTCCAGGAGTTGTTTTATACAATTGTCAGGATTTGACAATTTCTGGAGCAAAGTCAACCGGAAGAATAAAATCAAATTTATACTACAAGTGAACGGTAACTTCAGATTCTGGCTTATCATTATCTAAATATAACACCGATTTCCAACAATCGATTTCAGCATTTACAATATCGCGAAGTGAACTATCAACGGCCAATATCACTGTAATACTGGCAGTAAAAAACAAATTCAATAATGAAAACTCAGCTTCTGTAACTGTAAGTTCTATTCCTGATGGCTTGGCAGTAAACTTTGATAAAACAATAGGTTATCAAGCCTTAGCTACAGATTTCAAGACATATGCAATTGGCTCAGTTTTATCTTGCAATCCATTCAATAATTTAAACCTGAATTGGAAATTGGTAAGTGCTGAAGGAAATTATTCAGCAATAAATGAAGATTCGATTTGGGGAAATCAAACTCAAAAATCAAGCATCAATATCCCACAAAAAAGCGTCCCTCCATTCACTCATGCAACTTTTTCAGTTGAAGCTGCTGATTCTGGGCTCAGCATGATAGGTTCCAGCACTGTTGACATTGATATAATCCCTGCCCCTCCTATAGTTGAATTTTCACGAACAAATGGAAGCGCTTATATTTCAAGCCCTCT
Organism: Blepharisma undulans; assembly: GCA_949751825.1. Classification (NCBI taxonomy): domain Eukaryota; phylum Ciliophora; class Heterotrichea; order Heterotrichida; family Blepharismidae; genus Blepharisma; species Blepharisma undulans. Next base: position 9,733 of record CATKHM010000637.1, read on the forward strand.
CTTTATTAATGCTAATACCAGCTATGATCCCAATGAAGAAAAAAATTTGAATTTTGAATGGACTTGCACACAAGGAACTTCCTCATGCAACTCTTTTATTTCTGATATGAAGTCAACAAATTTAACCATTCCAGTAAATAAACTGCAAGCCAACACAGAGTACCAATTCTCATTATCAGCTTTGGCTGATTTTTCATCTAGAAGGCAGCTTGCAGATCATAGGTTTTTATCTGACAAAAGTACTCAAACTAAAAGTGTCATAACAATAAATACAGTAACCAACGAAATTCCTCTGGTTAGCATCATAAGCCCTTTGACTCAATCCCAGCCCACTATTATCACAGGCAACACAATGGTATTATTTCAAGCAACCATTGATGGAGGGTCCGTAAGCCAATATACATATCAATGAACCTCAAGCAATACAGGAACCATTAAATTTGGTACACCTGTGAATCAATTATTTTTATCTATAATAGAAGGCACATTAGAAGCACGCCACAGCTATACACTTACTCTGTCGGTTTATGATGGAACTAATTATTCTTATTTTTCTTATCAGTTTTATGTAAATTCTCCTCCGTATTCTGGAAGTTTATCGGTGACTCCTTCAAGTGGTGTTGAGCTAGAAACAGTGTTTAAGATGGAAGCACTTGAATGAGTTGATGATGAAAGCAATATTCCCCTTTCTTATTCTTTTGGATATTTCACTGAAAATAGCGAGGTCTACTTGAACTTCAAAAACCAAAGCTTAACATATTTTTCAACTTTTCCATATGTAGGGAGCAATTTAACAATTTTTGTTGAGGTATATGACACTTTGGGAGCTTATTCTCAAAAAAATAATTCTGTAGCTATTTCAGTCAACAAAAACCTTAACCAGGAAGAATTGTTTGCCAATTATTCTAACTATATAAACTCAATAGCATCAAACTCCCAGTCATATCCAGGAGTGATCTCTGCCTTGTGCAGCTCAACACTTAATAGAGACTATTGATTAAATGGTTCTTTTCAAGCGCCTTCTTCTGCAATGCTGTCTTTATATGAAAAAATCATTGAGTCAGCCTTGGACTGGATTGAAGAGTTAATCAAAGAGAGTCAACTTGATAGTCAGTCAATATCTGTATTTCCAGATTTACTATCAAAAACAGTCGTAAACCCATATTTAAATAGCACAGCTACTGAAAAGAGAGTCAACGAGATGATCATTACTATTTTTAGTAGCATTCCAATAAGCCAAATGCTGCAAAAAGAGCAGCCATATAAATATTTTATTGTAGCCAATGAAGCTTTCTTGTATAACTCCACTAGTATTGTTACAAATAAAGAAGGATTGGAAAGTGCTGTTGAAGCCGTCAATAGTGTCCAGAGCCTAGTGCTTGCACAGATGGTTGTGAATGAAAGCCGTAATATAACTGCTAATAAATTCGGAATCACCATGGTAGTAATGGCCCTAAGTGACATGAATGGATATAAACTTGTATCAAGCAACGGAAAAGCTTCGATTACATTTCCAGATGATTTTTCATCAAAGATGGCAAGCGTCACAGATGAGAAGGTCGTAAATCTAGCTCTCTCAGTTTTTGACTGCCCTAATAATCCCAATAACTTATCGTCCTCAGTTGTGGACTTTACTATGTATGGTCACGAATCAAATCAAAAAATAAGTGCAAATTTAACAACTTCTAATATTTTAGTCCAAATTCCAGCATGGAACATAAAATATTCCAACTACACTCCTGAATGCGTTTTTCTTGATACAAAAACAATGAACTGGAGTACTCAGGGATGCACAAAGTATAAAATTAGTTCATCTGATATAATTTGCAGCTGCAACCATTTCACAACATTCGCAGCACTAGATGCTGCAAGTTCTTCTCTTATTAACTCAAATATAGGAGATACCGTCAATGCAGATGCTTGGACCAAAATCAACTCCTCAAATGCTATAGGCTTATATTTTTGCATTGCAACATTGATTATTTATGGAATTTTGGGAGCTTTTACCTATAAAAAAGACAGAAAGGATGAAAGAGAAGAAGATAATAGAAGAAGAAAGCTGATGGGAGATATCAAAAAGCTTGAAAAGGTCACAACACAAATAGCAAGCATAGGCTATGCTGAAGAAAGTATAAGCGAGAAAACGGAGAAAAAGAAATGCTGGCCTTGCAATAACGGTGATGAGGACATCGATTATGATGACCCTGACAAATCGTTTGCGGTTCCTAAGGAAGTCTTTGTTTATAGTTTCTCCGGTGAAAACAGTGAAAACACAACTGATGAGGACAATAAAAACAGCCAGATAAAGAGATGATTCAGATTTGCTTTGGAAAAGCATGAACTTCTCAATATTATGTTTACAAGAGAGCCTGAAAGACCAAGCTTTAGTAGAATTACTTTATTTTTCTTAGCTCTATTAGGTCAGATGTTCTTCATAGGATTATTTTATCAGAACGCCAACTCTTCTGATGACGAGATTGTCTCTGAAAATTCTACAAATTCAAGTGACTCCTCTTACAACAGCACGAATTCAACAGACAGTTCCAACTCAGACTCTTCAGTCAGCTACAGTTGAACAGACTTCTGAATTATGATTTGGTCTTCACTTTTCATGATTATCATAACTATCACTCTTAATAAAATTTTGCGTGAAAGGCCAATAGATGATCGCATGACAGAAGTCCAGTTAATAGCAGTAAGGAAGAAAAACAGAATTAAAAGGTGGATAGGGATAGCCACAGCTTGGGGCGTCATGTTTTATTTCTGCTGGAGCATTGCATTATTCGCAATACAGTTTAAAGAATCGATAAGCAAGACTTGGGTTTTGAACACAGGAATTAGCTATGGAGTTGACATTTTCTTTACTTCAGTGGTTAAAGCATCAGCTATCGCATTCGTAACAATGAAATTTTTGGATTATTATGAGAGATATAAATGGAGAAAATATCGAGAAAACAATGAGCTAGATAGTGACGAAGTTACAGAAGAATCTCCGACTAGTGCTTTCGAAAGAAAAAGCGTAAGATAATAAAACTAATATTATAAGCTGAAACGATGTTACTAGTGTCAAAAAGGCTTAATAGTCTTATTGTCCAATATTAAGATAAATCCTTCATAATCATAACTTCAAAAATGGATATATAGTAATAATCTTTTTGATGACTAAACTTATAGCAAAGATTAATTTATTTTGAGGTAATTATAAAAATGCAAAGAAATGATAGTAGCCTGATTGGAAAACTTCGTTTGATTAAATTATTTTTAGGGGTATAAATATTTAGATTTATTTTATAAATTGAGCAAGTTAAAAATACAATTTTAAATACTCTAATCATCACTGGGTTAGACTATGGTTTGATAATTTTTGATTTATTATTACCACTATTTATTAGTCTTTGGCTTTGCTACCCTTCTTCTCCTTTTAATTACGATAGCATTGAGATCAACATTAATAGCTTTTTTATCAATTTCTTTTTCTTCCACTATAGGCTTATTCATGCTTTTGTATTGATTTAGCTTTTCGTCCATTTTCTCTCTCAACGATTTTTCTGGAATTTTTCTGAAATTTTCTTCTTTTTTTTGCTTTCAGAGTTTCATTATACTCTGCGCCTTAATTTTTATCTCTCCTTCAGTACCACAAGCAATTTTCTGTACAGTCTCTATCAAAGGGCTCATCCATTTTATCAAAGTTTTATCCAAAGTTTCTGGAAAATTGTCCTCAATCCTCCTAAGATATTCCAAAACTTGCTTTGCTGCGTTTTGAGAATAATTTTTTGCTAAACTTTCATATATTCTATTTCAATCTTCTCCTGGATATAGCAGTAGATATTTATTATTTTTCCATTTTTTGATCAATCTTTGGGCGATGTATTTAGCTCACTGAAAAAATAAAAGAATAAGAGCAAAAGCCAAACAAAAATTTAAATCGAATAGACAAACCTAAAGAGGAAAAAACATTAGAATACACGCAAAACCCAAGAAAAATAAGGAAAATCGAGAATAATGATGGCACAGTATCATCTTATGATAGTATCAGATCGGAAAATAGAGATCCTGAAATAGAAAAAATTGAAAAATATTGTGATGGTTTATTAGAAAATGATGATCTACATCCTGAAGAATATTAAACACTTTGATAATCTAACTTTTATTACTTAATTTTGAATATAATAGAATGCGAATTTTAAAGATGGAATGCTATAATTTACTGATACTAAAAGTGTATGACTTTCAATGAATATTATTTCAATAAATTAATCTTGACTAATTTGCTGAATTTCTCTGAGTCTGACTATTAAAAATTATATCATCATAAAGCTAATAAAAAATTTTTACCGGGACTAGCTGCAGGCATTAAGTCTCTATATTAAAATACAAACTTTGCTATTCAAATTATGTTCGATGTGAAATCAGTTATTTATTTTTAATTTAGTTGATTTTGTCAACATAAAATTTTCATGGAATTTTTTTTATTATTATATATAATTTTTCACATAGCAGCAGTTCTTTATAAACTAAAAAATAATTTAAATCGCAAAACTCTCAGATTATTCATATTACCTTCATACAAATGTTTATAAATTTATAGTAAGAAGCTTATAAATAAATGAACTTTCCAGAAGGCTTATAACTGTAAAATTTTTAATTATAAAAATACAATCAAATTACAGTAAATATTCTACCATGATTTTATATTGTCAAATATTGAAATTTTATCATTATCTCATATAAGACGTTCTAAATCTATGTTTTTATTGAATCTTTGATCAATTTAATAAAAAATGAAGGCGTCTTTGCTTTTATGCAACTTTCTTTTTTTCTTGACTGCATATTCTCAAGAGTGTTCGCAAAATAATCGAGAAATTTCAAAGAAACAAGAAAGCACCTTTCAGAACTTTAAACTATCTGAAACCTCTACTATTGGCTCTGAAAAATCCTTGAATTCGCCAGTTCGTTATCCAGTTTCTAGTCGTTTCCTTCTCACTTGTTTCACAGGCTGCGCTACCTGCACAACTACTAATTTTGACGGGTGCAGTTCCTGCCTTTCTGGCTATTACCTCCAAGAAGGAATGTGTGTGAAAAATTGCCCAACTGGATGGCCGCCATCTTCAGGAGAATGCGTCCAAACTTCCAAAACCATTTTCGACATTACTTTCAATAAAATTCAAGGTTACTTTGATTTTATGAATGACGATTATAGTCTCGTTTGTGGAAATTCTGCAATCAATTTTTATCCTGACTATGACTCAAATGACCCTTATCCAACGCAGACCAAAGGATATTACTTTTCTGCTTCAACATCTTATATTCAGTTCCCTCCAAATAGTAGATCAAAAGAAGACTTTTTATTAAATTACCAGCATACTATATCGATTTGACTATGAAGAGATACCAGCAATTTTGTATATGATTATATGCTTTATAAAAATTCTCGGAATGACGACAGCCAAATGTATTGATCATTACGGAGTTCTCCACCAGGGATGACTTATTCTTTTGAGATTAATGGATTTGATGGTACTGATGTATGGCTAATAACGGATTGATTTACTATTTCTGATCCAACATCTTCTTGGCATGCATATGCCATGGTTGTTAGCTACTTATCAGGAACTTATACAGTTTCATTGTATGAAAATAATGTGGTGAGTTCTCAGACTTTTATTAAGAATGGATGAGGCATCCAATGGCATCTTGAGTCTCAATTTGTACTAGGCATGTTTAATAATTATAAAAAAGGCATAGATGGCTGAATTGGAGAGCTTGCTATGTATTCCAGTGATCTTTCGTCAAGCGAAATTGCTGCTCTTTATGAAAGCGATTCTTGCAGCTCTTGTGATTCATTAAACTTCTGCCCAGTCTCAACACATGCCTGCTTTTCCTCTTGTGGACTTAATCAATTTTTTGATGGAGACGGGTGCAATGATTGTGACCAAACTTGCTCCAACACTTGTGTGGTTTTTGACTCATGCAATTTATGCTCTTCTGCTTGTACTGGCAGTTACTGCAGTGGGTTTAGCAGTTCAGATTGCGAAGTGTTTACTTGTAATGGCTGCTCAACATGCTCAGGACCTGAATTTTATTTCTGCTTGACCTGCAGTAGTGGCTTTTTATATAAAGGAATTTGC